>CAIGRS010249222.1:0-16626 GCA_903798395.1 Fraxinus floribunda
AACATAGGAAGCACGAGTAAAAAAATTCTTATCTCATATGAAGACTCAAATTCGGTTCTTAGCATCTCTCATGTTTAATATGAATTATACAAAAATAATAACACGATAAGATTTTCCGCTATTGTATTTACTATATATAGATATAAGTTCCAGTTCCATGTGAACTAGGTTACCCTGGATTAGGGCATCGCCAATCGCCTTCCCTGCCACTCCCACCACCTCTGCCGCCGCCACCACGTCCCCCGCGATCTCCTTGGTAGCCTCCACCGCCACGTCCCCCACGATCTCCTTGGTAGCCGCCGCCACCTCCTAAAATAATAGGAACAGATCTCAGATAAATAGCAATAAATCACGAATATACAATGATAAAAGGCCAACTCCGAGAAATTCAAATCCAGATATCAAAATAATTAACCAAAGTACATAGAAAACGAAAAAGAAGACTATCAACTACTCCTATTACCTCCGTATCCCCCACCTCTTCCGCCGCCTCTATTACCACCATAGGCCCCACCGCCGCTACCACCATAATTTCCATATCCACTGCCACCACCACTATTTCCTCCCCCATATCCTCCGTATCCTCCACCACCCACGGGCGGCGGAGCAGATCCATCGCCTTCGTAACCGTACGCACCCGACATCTTTTATATTACTCTTCGAAAGTTGATTAAAATCTTCTCAATCTTCGAGAATAAATAAATTATTTTTTTTTTCTAGCGAGGGAGAGAGTGAAGAGAGGAGAGAAAACTAGGGTTTCAGCAAAAATGTGTGTTATATTAATATATCTAGTCCACTAGAGAGAGAAGATATTTTTCTTTCCCGATTAGCATGTCGGGAGATTGTTCAGGTACGCTCGGTTGTACACAAAGAGATTAATGTTAACCAATCAGAGCCGTAAAGAACCTTTTTCACAAGCTTCTACAACGCATCAACACGTGTACGATTTAGAAGGCATTTTTTTTTGTACCGAAGAAAAAGGAAAAAATAGGAATGTTTTGGTTTGTTGGTCACTTCTTCCCTAACAATATGGCAACGTGACGCTGCCTTATTAGGTGATCACGTATTCGAACATTCCGGCTGCTAAAATGCGGCCGTTTTATACACATTTGACCACTTTTGTAAACTGTAGAAACTACTATTATTTTAACCTATAATTAATATCAAATGAGATCACATTTCGACGACAAAGGACGGAGAAACACTAGCCAGTAGGAATGTGGATTGTCTATCAGAATAGCCTCGTGAGAAAGTATTGGCTAGTGGGGATTACATTGGACGTACAGAGGTTTGAAGACATCAACATTGTTTTCTCATGATAAATATATGAAACCTAGGATACACGTCTGTATGCCTAGAGGCGGAGCTAGCACTCGAAAATGTTGCACGATCGCTCGTGCTGGCTCCGCTGAAATTTACAAGATGGATGCTATCATTGTTGCAGACTTCAGTCATCGTAGAAAGAAGCTGTCTTAAAAAAAGAATGAAGAGCTCTGGTCTTTCTGCCTTTAACCATTCCATTTAGTGGTTAATCAACACTTTTATTTTTTATTGTTTACCTATTGGGAATTAATATTTGTATTTATTAAGCTAGTTCGTTTGTCAAGTTTTAGCTACTAATGAGATCTGCTACCAAATCTCTCTAGTTCAAGCAATAGATATGCTTCTTTAACATCAAGTGTGTGCATTGATTTGTTTCCAGCTTCACTGTGTGAACCTACTTGTTTCAAGCTTCACTTTTTGCACCCTTTCTTTAAATTTGTAGTATTTTTGTTTTTTCTCTTGAAGCGCTATAATTTATTTTGTTTTCAAGAATATGTTAAAACCAAGCACCCTCAACATTCAACCTTGTGAGTGACTAGGTTTTTCATTGACGAATAGTTTATGATTTATATTTTATGAATTATGATTGTGAGGCGTTGCATGCTAACGATTATGATTTATGAAAACTGAGAAATTTGTAAGTGATATACATGCACTGTGATTTGTGATAAATGATAAAGTGGGGAATTTGTAATTTGTGATAAATATCAGTTGATGTTAGAAATTGGAACTTGATGATAGATTAAAAAATTGTGATTTGTAATTTTAGTACATTTACATGTAGATTTTAATATTATGGTCTGATCGTCGACGATCTATGGTCAACGATCAACGACCACCCCTAGCTGAGATTCATTCATGGATCGGCCACCGTGTATGCCCACAAGTGCCTATTGCCATGTCTCCTTAGCAGGAGCTCTATATAAAAGGAAGTTTGTCAATAGATAATTACAATCTATTCATTTATAACTAGTATTCACTTTCTAATATTGCTCTTTTACCTCATTCTCCTTACCAAGAATAAATTTACTTTCTCTCACACTAGGGGCACTGTGGATGAGGTTCCGAACCCTCTCTCTTTTCAGGATTTAGCTAATCGAATTACTGTTGTCACCAAGATGAACAAATCGACCGACCTGTCTCAATTATATGAGGAGTACAAGTGGCTAGTGTACATTTCTTGGCTCTAGCTTGATTCCATGGGCTTCCTCTTAACAAAAAGCAGTATCTAAATCAATTAAAAAAAATTAAGAGTTTAGTGCTCTAGTTAATGCTATAGCTGAGGTAGCTTGGATTGAAGCATTACTTGCAGAATTGTGGTTGAAGTTACCAGTTGCACACACCATCTTCCGTGACAACATCAATGCAAACTATTTAATTTGACAACCAATCATGTCCTTGTCGAAGAGTTAATTAAACGATCGAAACTTTTTAAAAGTTGAAATGAGTTTGATGAAAAAGACCATGTTCTCCGTCATCGTCCTGATTCTCCTACCAATCGAAAACTCTCAAATCATTCAAAGTAGGGACGGGGGTAGACACGTTATTTTGCCATCGCTAACTATTGTTAGCAGGGAATGCGTTAGTGGGTGGTTGCTAATTTTTTCTTCTTTTTTTTCCCCTTTCGTTGGAAAATCTTTTTATGTTTTTACCCCCTCAAAATATTAAACGTGAGAAAATTGCATGATTATTAACAAAAACATAGATTAAAATTGTCTACTAAGAGTCAAGAGTAAATTTTGTAATAAATATGTTTGGTAATTAAAGTTAAAAATAAAAAGCATCCTTGGCTTAAACTAAAAAATGTGAAAGAGCTTAAAAATAACTCCCCTCCCCCAGCATCTCTGATATAATAATAATAATAATAATAAAAGTATAATTAAAATTTTAGTTCAGTTTTAAAGTATGGGAAGCATAAGTATGTTTCTCATTTTGAAAGTACACAAGTAATTATTTTACTTATAAGTTAAAAAAAAAAAAGAAGTAACATTTCAAACCAAAACTTACTTAAAAGTAAGATTAAAACTCTTAGGCTTAACAAAACAAGCCACAAATTTAAAACATAGTAACAAGTAAATGCTGCTCCCGCAATCTAACATAAACTCGATAGAAGTACAAGCTCTTCATATTGTACTTCTATGCTTACATGAAAATCTTGCATATAGCCCCTGTTTAAGTTACATTAAAATTTTCATTATCATTCTTTTACTCATTTTCAACCACACATTTTTCAATAAAATAATATTTTCCATTACATCAATAACTTTCTTTTTTCAACCACACATTCTCCTTCAATCTACTATTTCAAAATAATGTGGCTCAAACACACCCATAATGGCTAATTTAGCATAAACAGCACTCATGTGACTAGCATAAAAGGCTATTTTTCATAACTAAGAACAGTAAATAAAAATTTAAAATTTGGATAACTGAGAAATGATGGAAAATCACTGGATTGCGATGACCAAAAAAGAAACATAAACAGACTTCAGTTCGAACAAAGAGCAACAAAATAAAAATAAAAATACAGGCGTTCGTCTGCATAATTCAACTGAAATTATCTCCAATTGTCGCTTAATAAATACAACAAAATCGTTACTGTTGGTGAAACAATCCAATGGAAAAATGTGTGCCTGTGTAGGACTGAAAGTGAGGTCCTTAATTCAACAACAAATCGACAACTATTGACTGATGGATCTACGGTTGTAATCAATCCCAAGCCCCCAAAAGCACAACTCTCAGCCATTTGATCATGCTGCTGATAATAGCTGTTAAATGCATAAGAAATATTCCCAGGCCAACTGAGATTGAAACAGGAACCGCCAGGTGACAGTGCACTGCAGTCAGCAGCAGAACATGCATCTAAAGCAAGTGCAGTTGCATTAGACAAGTCCCGGTTATTGTTTACTACACACCATTTCGATGACAGGTATGGGACATCTTGTGCATTCACCAGTTTTCTTAACCCCTGGCCCAAATCAACTTGATACTTAGCCTGGCCATCAAAAGTGAACAAGCCCCAGTGCCTCTCATAATTTCCCAAGGCTACGCTTCTCTGATCCTCATCTAAAAGACTGAAAATGTACGTCTCTGTCGGAAGATCTTGAGGACTCGGATTCTTACCTGATCTTTTATGGAGGTGGTCCACAAGGCCTTTCATGAATTCTGCAGCATGTGCTGAAGTAGCATTGGCGCGGGGTAGACAACCGGTTGGTTAAAGTCCGATGATAATATCTATATGGGGAAAACCCGCTTTGGATAGTGCCGTGATGATTGTATCATAGCTCATTTGAAAGCTGTTTCTGTATATCTTGTGACTATCATTTCGAGGGTGCGCACTTTCTCTGAAGAGAGCAAAGTCGAGGGAAATGTTCTTGTTTTCATTGTAACTTTGGAAAGGGGATATGGTTACAAAGAAAGGAGACTGATGCTTGCTCAAAAATGCAAGAAGTTCCATCATGGTTTTATTGACATCAGTCCTGAAGTGTCCCTTCGATGGAAGGCCAGATTCTGACAGGAACACATCGTAACTGCAGGGAACTACAACTTTTACCTTGTTGGCCAAGTTAGCTTTTACTAAAGCTGTATGGATGTTGGCAGCTGCTCCAACAACAAAGGGATAGAATTGTACGCCATAGCTTTTGAGGAATGGCTCATCACCAGCAGCAATGTACCTGTATAGTAGTTTGGTTGACAGCACTATCAGATGAAAATCCTAGTACACAATTACAATGTGGTTGCACATTGAACATAGTGGAGGGAAAAAAAGGAAATCCAAACTAAGATCAATAATCATCGAGGAAATTTGAGACTTGAGAATTTGAACATTTACAAACACGGCAATGAAACCGCAGGCACATTTTTGCTCAATAGCAAAGTTACAATTCCTGAGGAAAAAGCATCTTATTTTATGCTTTCTTTAGACTGGCACCCATTGAATGCAATTACATAGTAATGCCAATTTACATTCTGTGAGTCCAAGGTGTCAACATTATTCACCCAATACATGCATATAAATAATCCTTCATTCCAAAACGAAAAGGACGAGAACTTTTGAGTTCACTATTATAATAATGTTGAAGATGTCTAGATGAGAGATGCAAACAAAAGCAGTTAAGCAATCAACATCAGTCAGTAAGGAATTACTACGGTAAGATTTCATATTGGCACGAGTGAATCCTTAATTGTGGTTATCAGGTTCTGAATGAAGATAAATTTATTGCTGGTCACTGAGGAGCTATTGACTAGTATAACCATAGTTAATGGCTGAAGTTCTATAAATAGATAACCTAGTCCTCTCTCTGCCCATCCAAGAGAAATATGAGAATTAATCTATTACAGTACACAACAAAGAGAAGGAAATGAAACAAGCTTATTCAACAACTGATTTGCAATTATTTGGTCTCTCCAAAATAAAAGGGACAGGTATGTACGAAAAATAGAAGATTCTTTTGGTCTACCCCCAATAGATTTGAGTACCAGATTTGAAAGATTTACGATAAGCTTTTGTCTCTTAGATATTTTTTCTGTTTCTCTATATAGATAATATTTGTAATAATTGTATCCCCATTGTTGGGTTTTGATACCCAATAAACCCCGGACAATAATGTTAAACCCTTTTTTTTTTTTTTGGATTATACGTCATAGCCTCGGCCGATGAGTGAAGTGAAATGTCAACACTACAATCGAACAAACCAATCCTACAACCTATTTGAGCCATCTGAAATAACATGATTTAATTAGTATTACTCATGACCCGACCAATTACCTTGGATGGCTTTTTGTTGACAACCCTTTTATGAGTTACCTATTGGGTCTCTATTACCTTGACCTAAAGCCCACACTTGGTATTATATATGTTGCCCATTACTGTTGACCGTGTGTGTGTGAAATTGGTTTTTATTTTGCCCCTTTATGTTTGAGAGAAAACGATGGTTCGGCTTCGTGCTTTCTGTTTGGCTTCGTGCTTTGTTTCTTCTCCCTTCTTTAGCCTTTGTGGCTAATCTTTGAGGCTACAATAAACCTCCTACACCTTGCCCTTCGTGGGCAACTAGAGAGCAACCGATTTTGGGTGTTGGTTCTTGGTTTTGGTTTGTCGATTGGTGGTGGTTGATTGGTCGATACTGAGCCCGGAAACTTGGTAATTGGTGATCTTTGTTCAACACCCACTTATAATGTAATCATGTAATTTCACTAAAAAACATACGCACAAAGTGCTTTTTTTTTTTTTGAGTTCATGGTATTAGAGCCAAGTTCACGTTGAAATTAACATTGCATTATATCGTACTTCATGTTTTCATTTCTTATTGTTAATGGGATACAACATATTTACCAAACGGCGAACACGATTCTCCATTGCGAGTCAACTATCCATGTTGTTCCTATTATTAACTAAAAGAATATTCCTTTACATGTCGAATTAGTTCTACTTAACTCAAATGCTTTAGATTCAACAATACTTTATCAAAGTTCCAACACACAATTTAACCTCTTCTAGTGAATTCAAAATTCATCTACTAAAACTAGATCATCAACAAACCAAATACATCAAAAATCTGATCTTTAATATCTTATGAACTCATATTGAACTGATTAAACACCAATTTTTCTCATCCAAAATCCCTTATTTGGTGAATAATGAGTTAGGATATGGAAGCCAAAAAAAATTCTTAAGCCATTACTAGAAGCACTTCCACACTTAGCATAGCTATTCTAGAAACAGTTATGCATCAAATGAAGCTGCACAATGTTTTTCACAGATTCTAAAAGATTAAATAGAGGAATGCCTTGAGAAATATATATCTATATCAACCTCTGCTCATGAAGGACAGGTTCTACATACCATTATTAGTTTGCTTTAAATTCTCAGTAAAATGAGGCAAAAGGAGAAGTAAGAAATAACGTACTCTATTTGGACTCTTGAAGCACCATCGGAGACGAAGCGAGTTAGATTATCGTGTACCCAACTCTCGGCCGCCTTGAGGGAGGAGTTTAAGCTACGAAGCATAGAGTTGGGAATGCCGACCGTTACCAAAATGTTGGAGCCCGAAAGTGACTCGAGAACAAGAGGGTCAGCATCAAGTAGCTTGACTTTGTTGATTTTGTTAGATTTCAAGAGCTCCACCACTTTTGGAGGCGGCAGAGGATGAGAGGAGGCGGTGCCCCAGTTGACTCCAATGGCTTCAGCCTCCGGTGAGAAAAAGGTTGAAATTGACAGTATCGATAGCATTACTAGTGATAGAATGGGTATGGATAATGGGTTGAGGGAAGCCATTTTTGGGCTATAATGCTTTACTTCTCCAGGCGAGGGGGTGGCGGATGGCGTGTGACTTTGTGAGGAGCGTGTGTCTGGATTTGGGAATTTTGGCTGGAACAGAACTTCGAAATACTAAAAAACATCACAAGTTCAAGAATGGTTGGGTTCCTAACTTGTGTCCACTTTCCTTATTTTAGAGTTTGTTTGAGCTTATTATTTTGGAAAAAAATGTATTTTATAATTGCAATTTTTTTAAAGAATGTGTAGTTAAAAGTTAAGAAAAATTGTGTAGTTAAAAGTGAAGAAAAATAATTTATATTTATGTGTCAAATTATCTTATTGAAAGAACACGATTGAAAAGGAGTTGGAGAAAAATAGAGTTCAAATAAGGGCTTGATAACATTGAGCCACTCAATCATGTAGTCGTTATCGACTATTTATCTCAACCTCGATAAAAAAAAAATAAAAAATAAAAAATTACATGTAAATTAAAATATTTTTTTTCTGATTTTTAACTAAACATTCTTCGTAAAGTCATTTTTTACAAAATATATTCGTAAAAATAGGACTCAAACATAGACAAAATATATTTGCTGTTTCATTTGTTTATTTCTTTTTAATTTAGACAAAAATAAATTATTTCGTTTAATAAAAAGTCCATTTTCATCATTTTGTTTCCAGTGATTTCGTCTTAATTATGTTTTTGGGAAATTGACTTTTCATTTAAAATGAAGAAATTAAAATTGATCTAAGATTTTCATGATTAAAAGGAACTAAAATGAATCTAAGCTATAAACATTTGACACTTAACTTTATTGCTTTTTAATGTGACTAATAATACATATGTTGTGACTACTTATGGAAGATGATGTGTAAAATCGTCATGGACATAATGGGCAACTTGGTGAGGTCAATAGCGGATCCAAGATGAGAGATGATCAGGGACAGTAAAAGGTGAACACAGGCGGCCGCTCGATATAAGGGAAAAAAAATTCAACGGAGCCAGTATGGACCATCGTCGGTGCTCGTCGAGTGCTTATTCATCGGTGAGTGAGGTTCAATATGTTGTTGGTGTTGTTATTCCTTTCAATAGATATGATGATAGTAGATGCGTTGAGTTATCGGGTTGGATTCAAAAATTTAGTTAGGGACTGAAATAGAGATTGATTAACATATTATTGATGATGAAAGGTTGTTGATATCTGACCTGCGACCTCACCAAGGCGAATACCGACCTGGGGGGTAATCCGACATGCAACCTCACCAAGGCAAGCACCGACCTGGGAGGTAATCCGACCTCATTAAATACAGTTTGTTATATACATTAAGCTCATACTAATTTAAGAACGGGTATCTAAGGTCAGCTCGTACTAATGACCGTCGTTATTGAAAAGACATAATGATTAGAGATTCCTTATACACTGTCAAACGTCCAATCAATCGATTACATTTGGATATGCTCATGACAACACCTCATAATTCCACCAATCATATGCCTTAACTTCATTTCCTAAGTAATTCATTAATTATTGGGGACCACTTGCAGGATTAATTCATGATGATCTGACATTCCGAGCTTGTTAGCCAATTCAATTAGGACAACAAATGTACTTCTTTAGCTCGGAATTGCAGCTGACAAGATATGAATGGTAGGGTACATGCACATTTCTTACTATAAATATAGGATTAAAGCCAAAAGGAGGGGAATGACAATTTTCTCTTGAGACATTACAATCTCTCATTGTATCTTTTAATCATATTTCAAATATCTCTTATGTTAGATGAATAATTATTTAAACTGCAGAAAAAAAAGGATTATGGCGATCTTTCGTCATGATCGATACCATATTTCCTACTGAGTTGGCTTGATAATTTGTATAAACAAATTTGAACGTCAACATATGGCGCTAGAAGGAGGGCTCTACCTTGTAAAAGCAGCCCTAGCTCTCCATAAAACCCACAAAAATATCATCATAGATGATCTTTCGACATTCGAAAATCAATCCCATACTCATCCTGAACAAACCAACCATCAACAAAATATTGGAAGAGGACGAGGTTAAAACGAAGCTCCTGACCCTCAAATGACCATGGTAAAGTGGTTACGTCAACAAAGTCCACACATTATATAAATATCCATACATGGACTTGAGGGACTATTGTTAGGGGTTTTCCAAGTCATCTTCCACGACATTCGCCACATCAGGCAGATGAATTGAATACGATCGCCACGTAGCGGATGAATTGAATTCATCCTCCACATGGCGACGAACTGATTTCACCCCCGCCACATGGGAGACTAAGGGTCCGTTTGATAGCCTATAAAATGGGTGAAAAAAGAAAATATTTTCTAACTTTAGCCAATTAAGGAAATGTTTTCCACATTTTTCTAGGTATAATCTTTTGATGCACAAAAACTTGATTTTGTTTTTCCACTTTTTTTTTTATTATTTACAATGAGAACAAATTCTAGATACAATGGTAAAAAAATTTTCACTTTTATTGATAACTTCCATACAAAAAAAGTCAAACGAATGATATTCGATATGGTAAATTTTTTTTTCTTCAAATTTTTTTTTTAATTTTTTTTTACAATTGGAACAAATTTTAGACCTAATCGTAGAATAAATTATCACTTCAATGGACAAATTTCATAAAAAAACGAAGTCAAATGGATACTAAACTTTCAACATTTTCCATGGAAAATTATACTAATCAAACACAATTAATTACAATTCTCAGTAAAACATTTTCTAGGAAAATCAATTCCCTGTAAAACATTTTCTTTTCACCCATTTTATATCCTTGCAATTAAACGGACCCTAACTGATTTCATCCGCTGCTTCGACGAATGCAAAGCACTCTGCATCACTTCGTCGCAACTGAAACTAAGTCCAAGTGATGACATCCAAAACGCGATAATCAATCCTGCCACAATCGTTCCACTTCAACCCCGTGTACTAGAAGATCTTTTATGGAAAGATCTTAAGAACCAAATCCTTATGACTGATTGATGGGACGTATGACAGACTCTGGTATGTCAAGTCACGCGTTACTATGTCAGGGACATTAAATGAACTACCCACCTATGGATTGACCCCTACGAGAGGATGCCCTAGATTTAGAGCCATATGTTCCACATCCAACAATTATTCTCTTATTCCCTTCTCATTATAAATACCCACACTTGCACTATAGAAGGTATTGGTCCCTGAAAAGAGAGAAGAAGAACAAGTTTCTATATTATCACCATCCATACGTATACCACCACTAAAAATCACATTCCGATGAACATCATCGTCGAACGTCCCAGATTTTGTCTGCCAACTCACTAATTTGACGGTCGAAGTGCTCGCAGCTGCTTCCACCCCATCGAAAAAGGCCACGAGCAACTAATAGTGTGTTGCTAGTGCAGGAAGGAGCTCACATGGAAGAATTACAATAGTGATGATGCTAAAATAGTCCTATGTATCGTCTCCATCTTCTTATCCCTTCGATCATCACTCAATTAGATTTTGACATGTCATCATGATTTCGAAGTAATTTGATTGAAGGAAAGAATTTGGAATAGCCAATATGAACTCAATGACAACAGATTGCGGCCGATTTAAGACATTACTCCATCTTCTCCCAAAACCAAACAACCTAATGACTCTTGTAGATTATACTTAACCGTCCAATAAAATCGACTAATACTCAATTTACAAATAAGCTTTTATCTTTTCATTAAATTTCTGACTTGATCGATGAAGGTATTTCAAAAACTTTCTTGTTTTCATTGATGCGTTATTGAACAAAAATGGAGGAGAGCCCAACACACTCTTTGAACTCGATATTTGTTACGCCAAACTCTTTTTTTTAAAACATCATCATGTACGTATCAATTTGGATAAGAATAAAGTTATTTGTATAAAACCGCGTCAGGCGCCCCACCAATAGGGGGACGTCACATTTCATTTTGTTAAGATTTTTGTCAAATTTTTTTGTAAGCCTAGCATGGTTCTTTGGATAAAGACGAAAAAAGATAAAATTTTTAAAAAAATACCACAGTGATAAGAAGGTTCAATTAGGATGGAGTCTCTTCTCTCTCTAGAAAATAGAAATGGGGTGCGCGTAAGACACGGTAAAGTGCATGGCCGACGAGAGTGGAGGGGCCGCCATGGTTTGAATACTTAACATAATCTTCTTCCCAGTGGGGCCACCACGTGAATTCCTGCATAATCTCTCACTCTAAATTTATTTATTTAAATTTTTTTTTTTGTAAAATGTAACAATACAAAGTAAATATACATAGTACAAACTTGCAAATAAGGGAAAAACTTACCTCGTCGGAACAGCAACGTTAAACCCATGTTTGAGCTCAATTCTTGAAAAACTCATTTTCAGATATATATTCTCTAAATAAAATAATTTTACACGTAAATTCAAATAATTTCTTTATATTTTAACTATACATTCTTAAGCAGACCCCAATACTTAAAAATTGTGAATAATACTATTTAGTACCCGTCTAGATAACTACTATATTATATATTCAATTAAATGAGTCGACTAAATGGATCTATCATTTTATGACACGTGATTATCACATAATCTAATGCTTAACATTATTAATGATGTGATTAGCATATCTCAAAAACTATACTTCATGTAACACAATCATACTTCAAATGAGAGTATGCCAGGGCTAGTGTAGTGTCTTCATGGCTCTTGATCCATTTCGAACTCCCTCGGATTCTCTTCTCTCTCTATATCGATATATGTATCTACCTCTTTCCCTCTCTAGACTAGTATAGTAGTAAATAGAGTCGTCTCCCTCATTTGTTCGTCCAATTAATTTATGTTTTTTATACGTCCCATCAAATTATCACTCCCTCTATTTCTTTATTTTTTCTTTTTCTTTCACATAAAACTACATTGCATCCAGGAAATACTGTTGTCCCAAAATCATAGCCAAATAAACCAATAATTACAAGGAATTCAGTGCGATTTGTGACAGAATCCGCATCAGTAAGGGTCAAACCCCAACCACTGTGTGTGTGTGTGTGTGTGAGAGAGAGGGGTGACAAGGGGAGCTTTACTCTACTGTTGAGCCATTTTGGATCGTTCAGATTTTGAGGTGAACATAAGCTAACATTCGAACCATAAAAAACTGATGAATTCAGCAACAGGAGGGGGAGGTAACGACCCGAATGGAGGGGAGACGGCTCCATCGTCGACCAGCGGAGGCACAGCAGAGGGCAGGGGCGGTGGCGGAAGCGGGTCAACGGAGGCAACCCCGAGTCGCTACGAATCGCAGAAGCGTCGAGACTGGAATACTTTCCTACAATACTTAAGAAACCACAAGCCGCCACTGACGCTAGCCGAATGCAGCGGAGCTCACGTGATTGAATTCTTAAAATACCTAGACCAGTTCGGGAAAACTAAGGTACACATAACAGGCTGTCCGTATTTCGGCCACCCGAGTCCTCCCCTCCCCTGTGCGTGCCCTTTGAAGCAGGCTTGGGGCAGCCTGGATGCCATAATCGGCCGGCTCCGGGCAGCCTATGAAGAGAACGGCGGCCGGCAGGAGACCAATCCTTTTGGGGCTAAAGCCGTGAGGTTATATCTTAGAGAAGTGAAAGAAAGTCATACAAAGGCTAGAGGAATACCCTATGAGAAGAAACGTAGGAAAAGGTCCGCTTCTGCCGCCGTCAGCGGTGGTGCTTCTAAAGTGGCGATGTCGGTTGGTGCTAGTTCTACCGGCGGTACTGAATCTACTGATGGTGGTGAAGGCGGTGGTGGTGCAACTACTTTGCCTGCAACGTCTTCTACCACAACATAGAATCAGTAAATTTACCCTCTTCTTTCCTTTTTTTTTTCTTCCGATTTTCTATATATATTGGAAGCTTGATTTTGTTCAAATTGTGAATCATGAAATTATATATTATTATTTATTTACATTAGACCGTACTTATGAAGTAAAAAAAATAAAATTGTTCTATCTATTACAATCGAGCGTCTCTTTACTTATATTGTCAATTTCTTTTAATTAACGAGCAATTCATTCCGATTCAATGATCATGCCGCAAGGCACAAGCATACATTGAAGCTAAATATAAAGAAAAAGTTATGTGCTTAGATTATTTCATGTGTTGTCATTCATGTTTTCGTTTCATATTACGTACGAATATGCCTTTCAACATACAAGGTTTTGATTAGCCTCCTTGACATTGAAATGAGTGACATCTTGCTTACTGCGTTTTTTATTTGCAATTGGTAGATATTTCTGTGTCCCCATTTTCTCTTTTCTTTTGGCTAAAGATGGCTTTGTACAATATTTTGGCTTTTGCACTATTTTCTTAGTCAATCTTGGCTTATATCCAAGAAAAAATAAAGATGGAACAAAAGGCCTCAAATTCATGTTTTTTTTTTTTCAGTTCATGTACAAAAGCAAAACCAACAGAAATGTAACAGATCACTCATAAATGTGGGTCCTACAGATTTTATTTTTTTTAATACATGTGGAGCCTACTCCTTGTAAGTATTCTGGTGGTTTCCTGTGGATTTGCTTTTGTACCATTGAAATTGTTCTTTTTTTTTTTTTCATCTATTGTTCCATTTGGTACGAATTAAAATTCAAGACAACAATTAATTTCAACCATATATTTCATCTGTTCTACATTTTTTCAACAACATATTCTGTCGACTTCTATCAAAATCTACTAAAAAAATTAATTTTAATCTCCACCAAATATGAGCTAATCTAGAAGATATTTTGCACAATTCCGTCACGAGATCGTGTATTATTGATACTAAAAATTATTAAAATAGACTTGGATGTTTTTATTTGATCACTTGAGGACCTACAAGACATCACCGTTGTCTGTAGGGCTTTAGGCTAATGATGCCAAAAAGACGAGCTTGAGAGTATAGTCAGCTCGGTCTTCAAATAGAGGAGCAGTTGTCGATCCATTTTCGACAATTATGTCAGTTTAATTTCTGTAGAAAGACTATAGCTGAGAATGTCTCATACGTGAATTTGTTGCCAGTGAACAATGTGTTCTTTAGAGATTAAAATTTTATTAAAATTGAAAATATAATCGTTATTGGATCTCATTTGTCTAATAAAAGTCAACAATAACGACTAATTTTTTAATTTTAATCCCTATCGAACGGGCTTTTAATCTCCAATGAACTTGCTCGCCTTTTATCTAGCTATATTAACCTTTTTTTTTCCTTAATGCCCCTTCAAGTCCAGTGTAAAAGATAAAACACCGTTATATTTAAAGGTGGCAAACGAGCCGAGACGAGCCGAGCCTGCTCGGCTCATTTTTGGCCAGCCGCTCGTGGGTGGCGGGCCACGAGCCGGCTCGTTGGCTCGCCGGATTCTTTCTTTCTTTTTTTCCCCTCTAAAAAGGCTTATCTTACCTTAAAAAAAAAAAAAAAAAAAAAAAAAATTCTTTTGACGAGCGCCTCGCCCAAGGCCAACGAGCCGAGCACCAGCGTTGGCCGGCGAGCCGAGCTCGCCCGAACATCTCTAGTTATATTTATTTAAATCATTTATTATTTAATTATTTTTTATGGTATACAACGATTGAATTCAAATGAAAAGTATTTATAGAATAGCGTTAGAACCTTTCGAACTTGATGACATGTTTGCTTTCCACTATACGAGCTGATATTCACCACTAGCTACGTATTATTACCATACCTTCATTAATTGCCTATTGTGAATAGACCAAACTGGTAAGTACCAAAATAGAACTTGCAATTCATTTTTTTGTTCATCGTTTACTGCTTAAAACTATTATATGCATTTCTTCTTCAATATAATCTAAATCAATTAGATTAGTGCGCTCATGCTCATGTTCACCACCCAAATTATCGAGAATGGGAATGTCATTAAGTTCACTAAAATCGTGATTTAATTGCGGTGCGGGAGCGGGAGGGAGATCTGGAGCCGGAGCACTTGCTGGTATGTTGGAGGCATCATACAATTCGTCGAAAATAATTAGTTTGCAACAATATACTGTATTCCATTTGGCATTGGAATAGTATATGAAAGAAACTAGTAGGTAATTGTATTGTAGAAATTAGAATATGTTGGGATTTTTTGAGGCTATCTTATCTTTGGATTTACTTAAGAAGTTCAGTAATCGACAAAGCACCAGCAGAAAAGGAGAAAAATTGCCTGAAATTGAACTTACCGTACATGGCTTATGCATACCGGATATCGCCTTTTCATACTGGATATACTTGCAACTTATCGTATTTGCGCCAATGCTTTAAAATTGATTCTGAACTCATAGACTTAAAGAAAAACGTGATTACCAGCAAGATTCAACACTTAGAGTGATTTAAATAGAAATAAATCATCTTCCAACACTTTATTACCAAAACAAAATATGATTTACACACTTGAAATCATACAAGAAAGATTTTTTCCAGATTTATAAAATTTCTACAATTTTTATCAAATCTCACTTTCTATCCCTCTTTCACTCTCGAAAGCTTTTTTACTTTTGCACTACCTAAGACTCCTATTTATAGACCTAAATGAGGCTCAATTTCGGATATTAACTACCAACAAACAAGACTCCAAGTTGTTGAAAATTTCAACCAACATCAGTTGAAATAAACTGGTAACTGAAGACTCCATTACATTGAATTTATTCTAANTCTTTCACTCTCGAAAGCTTTTTTACTTTTGCACTACCTAAGACTCCTATTTATAGACCTAAATGAGGCTCAATTTCGGATATTAACTACCAACAAACAAGACTCCAAGTTGTTGAAAATTTCAACCAACATCAGTTGAAATAAACTGGTAACTGAAGACTCCATTACATTGAATTTATTCTAACAGATATGGTAGGGGTGTAAACGGTCCGATTTTTGCGGTTTTTGACAAATTTTCAAATCAAACTGTTTAAACCGGTTTGAGAAAAACTCAAACCTAAACCAAACCATTTTGAACAGTTTGAGAAAAACTAAAACCTAAACCTAACGGTTTGATCCGGTTTTAAACCGTCGTTTCGCTGTATATTTTTTTATCTGTCTACTTT
>CAIGRS010249252.1:0-12467 GCA_903798395.1 Fraxinus floribunda
AATTTTAATTTTTCTTGTGATGGAGGAAATCCTGTCATCATTAGAATGTTGTCTTTGAAGTGTTTAAAGGGGTGTAGTTTGATTCTTTCCTTTCCTCATCCAGTCAACCACGACTACGATGATCAACCTTGTGGTTACCTTTGTCATCCCTCAACTTGTGCTCATCTCGATAGATAATTTTTCCGTTGTAAAATCTCCAGGAGTTCAAATAATGTGTGATTGGGATGCTTACATATTCAATAAACGAGGCCACATCTGCGTTCCGTTGTTTTATGGATATAATCTCTTTTTGGAACTTATGGGTTCATGACTTTAAGTTGAAGGACTAATGAAGTCCATTGAAGTTTAGAGATGTTATTGGCACATGATGTAAAGTTCAGGGACCATTACTCAATTAAATCCAAGTATCTTAAGCATCCTTCATTGGCATCTAAAATAACGTAGAACAATAAATAAATTACTTGTATACTTTTTCAGTATGACTTGAGGTTTTCTTTTCTGTCATGTAATTTCTCATGATGGAAGAAATGGAGCAAGGGACTCTCCTCCTCTTTCCACCCAGAGGGACTTTTTTTTCTTTCTTTTTTTTTTAATGTGGTAGTGCTCTGAAAGAGCTTTACTTAGAGAAATTGAGTATGATTGAATGAACTAAAGTGCTTATCATTTTTCTAAGCTTCAAACACAGTAGTGAAACTAATTTGGAACAGATCTTATTCCTCCAGTTTGTAAAGGCAGCAAACTCAAATTACGTTGCGAAAAGTCTAATTGTTTGTTAATGATTTGAAGAAGTTCATATACTTCATCCATCTGGAGATGTGTCTTCTCCCCAGCAATAAACTCATGCACAACACCATTAATCTCAACTGAACTGCAGCCTGGTGTCTTCTCGACCCCTTGACTTTTCATTGCCTTCCTAATCCTCCTCGCTTCATCGTATTTTCCAGCATCCGAGCACACATTCGAGAGCAGAATATAGGCTCCACTGTGGCGTTCTAACTGCACAATTCTCTTAGCAGCAACTTCTGCTTCATTGATTTGCCTGTGTCTACAGCAAGCACTAAGTAATGCCCTCCAAGCTATTGCTGCTTCAGAGGGAGCACTTGAAATCGGCATTCTCTGCACTACGTAATTTGCTTCTTCGATAAGCCCAGCACGACTAAGAAAGTCGATTATGCATACATAGTGCTCACTTTTGGGCTCAATGTTGTACACATTAAGCATAATATACAGCAAATTCAGACCTTCATATGCCATGTTTGAGTAGCTACAAGCAGTGAACAAAGAAATAAACGTAACATCGTCCGGCCTCACTCCAACCTTTTGCATCTGGTTAAATATCTCAAGTGCACAATCTCCATTCCCATTCATAGTATATCCTGAGATCATAGCATTCCAAGTAACAACATCTCTGTTCCGCATTTCATCGAACACTTCATTGGCTAAATCCAACCGCCCACATTTCACATACATGTCAATAAGAGCAGTCCCCAATTTAACACTCGATGCCAATCTCAATTTCTTTACATAACTATGAATCCATATCCCAATTTCAAGAGAGCCCATATGAGCACAAGCACATAATATGCCAACAAATATTGCTTCATCAGGTTTAATGCCACTCAACTGCATTAGCCTAAACAATTGTAATCCTTCTTTGAAACAATTATTCTGCACATAACCTGAAATCATTGCACCCCAAATCCCTCTATCCTTCAATGGAGCTTCATCAAAAACCAATCTTGCTGTGTGAACATCCCCAATTTTAGCATACCCAGAAATCAAAACTGTCCATGAAACAACACAATGCCAAGAAAACTCATCAAACACACATTTTGCTGCTTCCATATTATCAAAAGCAGTGTACATAAGAATCAAAGTATTGCCCACATAATTATCAAACAAGAAACCCAATTTCAAGCAATACCCATGAATCAATTCCCCAAGATCCAATCTTTTCATCTTTGCACATGTTTTTAGCACATAAGGAAGTGTGTAATTATCAGGACAAATGGCATTTCTCAACATGTCTTTGAATATCTGAATCGATTTAATGTATTCATCTTTGAGTAAACAAGCTTTGATCATTGTGTTGCAAATGCAGATTGTGGGGTTTTGAATCTGTTCAAAGATTTTGTACCCATAACAGAGGCTTCCGTGAAATGGGTCTGAACAGAAAGCCAAGATTCTGCTCAGAGCGAAGCTATTGGTTCCAAGTCCACACGTAATCATCTGTGCATGAACGTGCTTGAGTTCCTTCATGTTTCTACATTTTTCTAACAGTTTAAGGCATCTACTAGACATTTGTGCTTTGAAATAAAGAGTTGTGACAGTAAACATGCTTTATTATAAGCATGGGTTTTCTCGTTAAATATTCAAAGAAATCATGAGAAATGACACGTGTGATAGGATGTATTAGGATCGACTAGACAACAAATAAGATTTTATCCTTACTCTTTTTTTTGTTTAATCCGCTTTATAATGCACTATTTAGCTTATAATCCGTTGCCGGAACTTTCATTTTACTTTTGCTTTCTGCATTAGAATTTTCTATCTAACACTTTGAAAAGATTATTAAAATATGTTCAAATAAAGCTTTTAAATTTTCAAATTAGTTTTTGACTTTTTAAAAGTCCTAACAAACGACCCTTACCAAATAATCCATTATTTCAGTTTTTGACAAATGTTTGATACTTGAATTAGACAATAAACAACATTTTATTGTTTTTATCACGTTTAATAAAGCACAATTTAACTTATCAAACATGATAACATATTCTGGCCATGTTTGTTTCAGATTAAAATCAAATTTTAATTTTAGTCAAAGTAAAACAATCAATATTAACCACATCTTTTATGGACTCCACAACTATAGTTGTCAAACTTGACCCGGACACTGATCCGAATAATGCAGCATGTTAATAGATTAGTAGTTCAACCGGTGACCCGGTGATTCAACCGGCGGGTCATTGCATAAAAACATATAAAGTATAAAAAGATTTTAGGGGCAAAATTAAAAGTTTTAATTTGTTTTTCACTAATTATTTAGGTATACAAAATAAAGTAAAATGTTGGGTCATAGTTTTTTAAAAGAATATTTTTAAAAAACTATAAATGATTCATTGGTTAAATATAAGTTATTGCACACAAGTAATACTAAAGTATTTTGTGTTCAAGTAGTGAACCTTTTATTTTTTTTAGAGGTTCAAGGTTCAATTCCTTTGGACCCAAGAATTTTGTAAACGAATTTCAAAACTCAATCAAACCGGTCAACTAGGTCGGGTTCGGACCAGGTAAATCACTGATTAACTCGGTCAAAGCCCAGTTTTGACATAGTCAAATGCATTTCTATCAATTTAATCTGCTTGACCCGATCAAGGGTTCGGGCCGCTTGTTTTGCAGCCCAACCGGCTGGGCCAGGACAACTTTTAAAACTATGACATAACTTTTCAAAAAATTTCATCGTAATCTACTAAAAATTTAATTTTAATCCTCACCTAATACCCACTCTGAATTTTAACCAATGTCTCCTAGAGCAAAGAGATAACTCATTCAACCTTTTTAAAATCTAAATAAATTGTTTTCTACTGGGAAAGAATTCCCTGGATTAAGTTTATACACCCACACAAGTAAAGTTGAAAAGTTTTACATAAGAATCTTCTAAACTAACACATATTTTCTTTCAATAAAGGGTCGAACATAGAAAAAGTCATGCTCAAATTAACTTTATGTATTCTAACCTTTGGGGGGTATAAAACTAAAAATATTAGAAAGGAACCCAAAAGATTATACAAAGTTTCTGCCCCATAAAAGTAAGTATCAGGAAGAAGAAAAGTATGCTTTTCTTCAAAGCTTAAAGATGCAAAATCAGGCCTAACGTGCAAAGAATACCCAAGTTTGCTTGTCATCAAACCCTTATTCACATCCTATAATAAACCTTCCTTTCTTCCCATATATGCTTCTTCAAATACATGACATTGTCAATCGCTTCTTCTGTTGCAAGTTCCACAACTGGTGTCCTCTTAAAGAATGGAGAGCTTGATAAGGCAAACGAGGTAACTTAAATTATTTCATATTCTGATATATGATTGCTTAAAGCAGATTCGACGAGCAGTAAAATTTTGCTATCATCTCTGACCATTTGTTTAGGTCAAGATATTCTAATACAGGAAAGGAACACAGAGGAGAGAGCAGCAGTGCAAGAGACAGAAAAATATCACCTCAAATATCTCAATCTTTCAAAGGAGGTACCTTAATTTATTTCATATACGAAGTTTCCATTTGCTTTTATCGATATTTGGAACTCGACCAACTATTGAACTGACATGGATATAGATGGTTAAGAGGTCAAAGAGTTAGCTATAATTCTACTGTGGTTAAAGCAGAACTGATGTGGCAACACGTGAGGTGGACAACATGTATCCCGCCCAATATGGACAGGAGATCAGTTCTGGTGGTTAAAGATATTGATAAAATTTATATGATGTTAAAGACACAATAAAACATAGTATAGAAAAAGAACAATTATTTGTCAATTGACAATTCCCATATTGCTACATGTATTGATTTGTGTGCAGTGGAAACTAACAATCTACATATGCATCAAGAAATGAATGTAAACCATGTTTTGCAGAGAAAAAGAGAAGCCAGAGTTGGTTAAGAAGACAGTTTTCTACACAAGAGAGTTGGGATTATGATTTCACTGATGATGTACTCGCATACACCACCGCGGTTGCAGCTGCTGCTTTTGCAGTTCATTCACTTGAAGAATCAAGAATTTGGGATCAGAACAAGACGGCAGCCTATGACCCTGAATATGCACCCTCCACCAGGACGAACAATGCAGCAGAAGTTCGAGGAATTTTACGCAAACCTACTGTTTCATTCTCAGGTATAAATTTATTTATTTAAATTCAATCTTCAACATGCACCTTCATTCATTTGTGAAGGCCGGATTCACTTTTTACATCGTCTGTGTTTAACAAATAATTTTGTATCAGATGAAATTTCAAATACAAGTTCACAAGATATATCTGCCTGGATGCCAACTAGTGGATTAAAGATGCCTGAAAAGGAAGTTGTCCCTGCACCATCCATGAAAAAAACGCCTACTTTTGTTGATACTCTTCCTGAAAACTCAGTGCCTCGGAAGGCTGCTGAACCTTCCCCATCCATGGAACTTACTCGAACAAGGAGCAAAACGCCTGAACGTGTGGTGACAACTCAAACAAGTGGTGAAAATCCTGAAAGTGTGATGCCGAAGCCCGACTGGCCACCCCCCAGGCAATCCACACCTCAACCAGTTGAAACCAAAAACAAGTATTCGCCGAGACCTGGAGACACAATGGCAGATGCTTGGGAAAAAGCTGAAATGATTTGGATTGAAGAAAGGTACTGAATCATATATAACTATATTTATACAGTTCAAGCTGCTGATGAATCCATTGACAAGTAAGAGACCTCCTAGCGAACTGAAACATCCCGTGCTTGGCATCAACCATGGGAAATAGTTTTTAACGAAATTATATCTTCATTGATGTTTACGTGTTTATATCTCGTAAATAAAGTTTCTGTATAGATTTTAATGAACGATATTTCAGGTATGAGAAGCTGAGAACCAGAATTCAAAAATGGGAGACTAAGAAGAAGGAAAAAGCAACGCGTCGACTAGACAAGACAGAGGTTCATTTCGTCGCATCTAGAGCATTTTATGGTTATTACATTTCTGTAAAATACTGGAGAATATTGAGGAATAAAAGAACCTAAAATCTTGTCAATTACAGTTTTATATTCCAAACATGTCCTGAGAACTGCTATTGTTTGAGCTGACTATGAAGTTAACAAATTTTCAGAATGAATTATCAGACAAGAAACGAAAAAAAGCCTTTGAGAGGTACCGGAGTGACATTGAGAGAATTCAAGAGATAGCTGCAGGAGCAAGGGAACAGGCAAAGGACAATCGAAGAAACGAAGAGTTCAAAGTGAAAGCTAAGGCAAACAAAATCAGAGCAACTGGAAAGCTTCCATCAAAATGTCTCTGCTTTTAAGTTCTTTTCTATATCGATCAAAATATGTATATATTGTTTACGACATTAAGACTGATTAAGAAACGAAAAGTCGCAATATTTTGTGTCAAAGTGCATATTTTTATCTTAAATAATTTGGTTCGGCATGGTATCAGAACACATAAAAGTAGTAACAAAGTTCGATAAAAAGCAATAAAACATTACACATTAAATAAATACAAGGTAAAGGCCTATTGGCCTATGAAATCAGTGTTTCTTCATGAAATCTCCAGCCATCTTCAGATATTCTCCATATCCACTTCCTGAATTTCCATGACCTCCTTCGGAATGTGCTGATGAATGCATATGATCTGTTGAGGTGTTGGTGGCTCCACCGCTGCCGCCAGAGTGCTTCTTCAACAGATCTTCTGCCATCTTAATATACTCCCCATACCCTCCTTTAGAATGGCCATGATCACCAACCGGATGCCCTGATGTATGTGTGGTTTCAGTGGTGGTGGTGGTTGAATGGTGTGGATAAGTAGTGGTGGTGGTGGTGGAAGAATGAGAAGTCTTATAGAGATAATTTTCAGCCTTGTCAACATATTTCCCCAGGCCCTCGTTATCATCTAGCTTCCCATATTCCGAGGCGGCATTTAAGAGGTCCGCCGCCGCACCAGCGACCTTGTGCTTGTCAACCTTGTTCTCTTCATGGCGGAGATGGGATTTGGCGGCATCAGCCACCACCTTGGCGCTGTTCAAAAGGTCAGATTTTGATGGTTTTGGGTGGTGGTTTGGATTATGGGGCTGATCAGGGGTAGGCTTGCCTTTTTCATCATGGTTGGAGAAGAAATCCATTGAGAAAGTGAAATCAAGAAGATGATTGGATATTTTGTTGAGTGATGAAATGAAAATGGATTATTGGAGGGGATAAATTTGTGGATATATAGGAGATAGTCTACACCACTAAGAAAGGATGAATGAAGCTATTGTCAACGCGTCGTGGTAACCACCACATGAAGAGAGAGGAAATGGGTTGGACAATTCATTATCCACAGGATAAAATATCGCATCTCGTTTCGTTTTATTGTAGTGAGATAATAATATATTTTTTAAATTTAAATTATACAAATATATTTAATAAACTAAGGTTTTTAGTATTTTTCAGATAATCTTAATTGTCATTTTTTATTAAAATTAATGAAATTTCGTGAAACTTTCCATTTAAAGTATTGTATTGAATTAAAAAGAAATAAAATGGACGAGATGGGGTACTCATTACCCGTGCCCGTACCCATCCCCATCCCGAAACGAAGTTACCCGCCCCTAGGAGTGGCAACCAAGCCGAGCCAAGCTGGGTCGTTGCCCACGAGCTCAGCAAACTCGACTTGCCTATCGAGCCGGCCTGCTCGGCTCGTGTTCGGGCTCGTGGGTCGCTACAGTACGAGCCGAGCCGACGAGCTGCTCGGCTTGATTGCCACCACTACCCGCTCCGGGACCTACTCGAATACTCGATTAAGTGGGTAATCCTCGCCCTATTTAGGATGGGGTTCATGGGTATCGGATTTGTTGAATTTTTTTGTCATCCCTAGGGTAGGAATTCCTCAATGGTTAATTGGAGACCAAAGTGGGAACGCGGTATGCCACGGGAGGGATTTTTTTTTTTTTTTTTAAATGTTATTTTATGTTTTAAATTTAAATTGTATTTAAGAAACAAAAAAAATTTATTAAAGTTTTGTCATAGAAGGAAATGGGGATATCTTAGTACCCTCGACAACATTTTGATGTTATAAGTTAGAGTGAAAAAGGAACAAAAGTTTGAGTTGAGGCTATCCGACTTATGGTCCATCAATGATTTATTAACACATCATCTTACACCTATTTTTAAGTACAAGTAATAGTGTGAGAAAAGTTTGGACATATTATTTGTTAATTTAAAGTCATGTGTCAATGAATTATTGAGTTGATAGCAATTTGGATTTTTGGACAGTAGATCTCAAGTCTCAACTATTTGGTTGTGAACTTAATGAAATGTGTGATTAAAAAATAAAGTTTGACCAACTTATAATCTCAAAAAAGTTTTATCAAACAGGGACTTAATCTTTTCCCATCTTTGCCATTGTTGACATCCCTAATCGTGCCAATTTAGTTGAGTTGAGCTACGTTTATTGATTTTAATTTCTTTCGATTAAAATAAATCTAGATAGAAAAGCTAGATCAGATTTTGACTAGGCCACGCTACAATTGGGGTAAATAAAGCCGGTTTATATCTTTCGATAAGAATTCAACTTGTTTCGATTAAAATATGGTACCTGACTATGAAAAAAAATTAAAATTTAGGTAATTTTAGGCCTAATTTACATGTAATGAAAACAAGAAAAGTCTGCTAAATTCCAAGTGATCTCTGAATCATATTCTTTTGGACCGGACCGGCCTAGAACAACTCGTCTGTTGGAAGTCGGAACACGGTTTATACTTGGCCTATCTAGGTAGTTGGAGTATAATTGCGAACGCGGTATCCAAGGTTGACATTTTTTAGCATTTCCTTTTTCTGAACTCAACATCTTCCAACTTCTATTTTTAGCCCCTATTTGGCAGATAATTGATTTAAATCTAACTCAAAATTAATAATTAATTTTAATCACATGTTTATTGCGTCTCACAATTTTTCGATCATAAATTTCATTAACTTTTATCAAAATATTAAAAATCTAATTTTAATTTTCACCAAACGTGACTTTGCAGATTCAGTCAAGTTAATCATTTTAAGGAAAGATTAGGATTGAGCTCCCAACTTTTATGTGGTATTATTATGGGGTTTTCGACCTTTAAAAATAAAATTTGGATTGGCATCCTATTTAAATATGTAAATCTGAGTTCTTATGTGATGAAACTGTCGATGTGAACTTTAAGCAATAGACTTTAGTTCAATTTAATTGAATTATTTAAGTGGTTTAATAGGTTGTGCCATTTAGCTTTATATTGCATGAAAATCACGTGCAATATTAACTTATGTATTACGATTATATCATGTGGGGATTTTGATTCATTTATTTAAATAAGTTGAGAATTTAGAACCTGACTTTCGAATATTGGGATTCTATATTTTGTTAATTTATGTTGTTTTTTTAGTAATTTATACTAAGGTTGGGTTGGAAGACACTATAGAATTAGAAATCCTCGATCATGATTTTATTTGGTTGACATTGATACGTGCATATGGATGATTTGAATGTTACTTTTCAATATTAACCTTAAAAACACGTTGTTCGAAATGCAAAAATGTTTTCTATACATGTTTGAAACTAACTCGATTTGCTAGCAAGTCATCAATGAGGTTACGAAGGAGTAACGAAGGGAAGACCATATTTTAAGTTTGGTGACTAATGAGAAGCAACCATGAAAAGTTCGGTGAGCATTAGAATAATTAACCATGTGACATGGATAAAACTATTGTGATATGTTATCAAATACGTTTATTTTTCAAAAGATAACATAGGGAGTGACATATAAGATGCGAGATGTGAAATTCAGTCTCCAATGAGAAACAACGATAATATTAAGAGATCAAATTCGTCAAGCTAACAATATAAATCAGTTGGAAAAGTAGAGAAATAAGAAGGGTTTAAGAAAATATGCATACCTTTCAGCTCAAATGTCAGATTTATGCAAACGAGTACAACTTGAAAGTGCTTTCAAGTTCTCAACAGTTTTTGTCATGGTGACAGTGTTAGCCAAACTTTCGAGAATAAATTCAATTGTTTAGGGATCCGTTTTAACATTTTTTTTCTATTTTGAGATAATTTAAGGGTTTTTTATTTTATTTTTTTTTATCATTTTTTGCAATTTCCTTGTTTTTTTCGGATTTATTTATCTAATTAAGGTTTTGCTTTGATGCTTTAAATATGTTTGAAGTGTTAGAAAATCCTACAATCATTTTTTGAAATAATAATATTTCAATTTTCCGTTATGAACTGAATTCTAATATTTCCCACGTCCATTCAAGCAACATTCGTTCATGTGTTACGAACAAAACCCTTTCATTATTATTCATGTTTTTGTCTTTGCTTCAGATACATCGATCAATTCTAACAAAATCTTAATTAAAGTGATTTAATCGTACAAAAAAATAAAATTAGTTGCTCAAAAAGGAAAAATCTTGAACACTGATTGGTAGTATGGAAAATTGCAAATAATCTACTAGATCCGATCCGAGAGAGAAAATAATATACCAATAATGTGAAAATATTTCTATAAAACTGTCACATCGATATTTGGGGCAGTGTCAATAGAATGACCACATCGTTACACTAGTCAAGTACAACTATTATTTTATATTATATTATAAAAAGGGAACCCAATTCTACTTCCCAAACATGACGATTTGAAGAACAAGGGCTCACCCCATAGGAGTGAGCTTGAGAACACAGGTGAAGTGGGATTGGCTTTGTACAAGCCAAGGTGACCCAATGCACTTGTGTTCTCAGGTCACCCCTTTGGCCCATCCCCTTTCCCAAACCTACTCAAGATTTCGAGTCGAACTTTGTCTAAATCTTTCGTTCACAAGAATAGAGAAACACGGCATTATTAAGGGTAAGAAATTCTCAATATTCAAATCGATCTCGTCTATTTCTTTGCATCAGCACGCTCTGGTTATGATACTCATTTGTAGTTGCATTTTTTTCTTTTAATATAAAGTGTTACTTGATAATTGATTATCGTATTTCATTATCTAATTCAGGGAATAGTTCTGTCTCGTGAAATGATTTTAGGGTCGTCCAATTAAAATGAGCTAGTAGTTAATTCGTTTAAATGCTAGTCAACTTTTCTATGAAATTTGTCCGATTTTGTTATAAATTATTTTGTTTTAATTCACAAATTTCACTTGCTTACAATTTTTTATATTGAATATAGATTATCCATGATATGTGGCTAATAATTAACCATTAGCTATTTTATTTATTTTCCGACCATGACACCTTCGCTTGATATGTTGTACTATAAAAAAATTTATAAATCGAAACTCGATTTTTTTTTTTTAAAGCCAATAAATGTCCGTAAGTATAAATATCTTTATCGACTACGTCTTTATCATTTACAATTAAAAATAAATAAAAAATAAATCGATCTAATAAACGTGTAGCATGCTAGAATATTATTATCATTTTCTTTAGTTTAATTATTAATCTTCAGAAAAATTATTTATAAATTATTATTGCGAGATAAGCACTTTTCCACATTATAAAACTAACAAAATAAATGTAATGATAGTGACACTCCAAATAGCAATTGTCATTAATACCCTTACACCTATTTCAATTCAGTCTTCTGAGATTAGATAAGGACTAGGAGTATGTGCAAACTCGTCATTTTATGAAACAAATAATTATAAATATGGAATAATTGCAGTTACAGTCCTAAATCTTTTATTTTTTGTAGACTTTACTCAAATATTTTATTTACATCAGTCACAGTCCCAAATCTTTAAAATAGTCTCAGGGACAAAATGACGGACACCGTCGATTCAATTAAAAGAAGAGTATTTTTTTTATCTATTAAAAGAAGGGTATTTTTGTCTCTTTACATTTCCTACATAAAAATTATTATAACATTAAATAAAAGAAACAAATTTTCCAAAATTTTATGCTCCCTCCGTCTCACAAAAATAGACTTATTTTCATTTTTACACGGATTAAGAAAATATAATTAATATAGTTGAAAATACAAATTTTTCTTATATTTTTCCTAATATATCCCTACATTAAATAATTATAGAAATGAGTAGTTCATATTTATTGTTAAAAACGAATATTAAATAGAGGTACAGTAGAAAATTAAGAAGTTTAGTGTGTGACAGATGCTATCGCCACATGCAATTTCACCCCAGGAGCCAAGACTTTGGGCCTATATCATTAAGCTCTTGTTTGGGCCTTCAAAACTATTTTTGAGGAAATTAGGCTAAGTACTCTAAAAATTTGACAAATTAGATTAGTAGACTTAAAACAAATTAAAACCTCTGTCAACCGTAATTAATACTTCCTAATTTCCCCAATTTAACTCCTAATTTTTCCCTCAAATAATCAGTTTCAAAACCAACAATTTTTCATTTCATTTCAATTCTGGAATGGAGAACATGCAATTTGCTGGGGAACTCGTTGGAGAATTTCTGGTATTTGGAGAATTTACAGAAATTTCTGGTATTTGGAGAATTTTCTCAACAAAATTTTCGAAGAGTTGTATTATATTTTCCGAGGTTTGTTTCTGATACTTTTGATTATTGAATTCGTGAGTATACAGGGAATTAATGCAATAGCTCACTGTCGATTGCGATCCAGCTCGTCTTGATTCTAGGGTTCATGTAGGTAATTTTTCTTGTTTGTATTATTATTATTATTATATGTTAATCTCTATACATGAAATTTGTGTTTGCATGTTCAAGCTGTTCAGAGGAATCTTTTGACTCTT
>CAIGRS010249275.1:0-11182 GCA_903798395.1 Fraxinus floribunda
TAATATTAAAACTCGATGATCCATATCAAAGTTAAAAAAAAACTAATTTGATTGGATTAATTTGCTAATTTGTTTAAAAAAAATTAAAAAATTATTTAGATTTGATTCTTGGTCTAGAACTGAGAACTGACCCAAACCCATCGGTTCTCAATTCGGATATCCGTTCGAGTATTTAACTTATGAAGAATCGCTCGATTCGGTTCCAATTCGGTTCGATCCAGTTCGATTCAGGAGTTTTGTCCAGCCCTAGTAAAATCTAATGAAGTCAAGCATGGATTGTAGGGGGCGGGGATGTGATCGACAAACATGGGGATGGAATCTACTAATTTCTCTAAAGGTCGGGGATATAAACCGAATAAAAAATGGATGAGTAGGTTTGCTACTTTTCTCAAAGGTTGGGGGTGAATAGTGAAACTTCCTAAAATTAAACAAAAGTACCTCCTTAAGTCAGTCTAATCTCATGCGTAAACTCAATTAACTCTCCGGAAGGAAGTGCTAATCGTCAGTTCGTTATAATCTTTCTTTGGTAATTAACATTCTCGTTTGGTAATATTTTTGTTTAGATCAATAGAATTCATATATCTATATTTAGATTATTTTTTTTTAGTTTGTTCAAGGGAATCTTTAATTAAAATGCAATTCTTTTACGTTCTTTTGTTCTTCGGTTTATCGAGGACAATTGTTGATGAATTGGTTTCTTGAACATTTATTTGTGTGTATTATCCGTCGCAGTGGGTTGTTTTTACTATCATGTCTCTGTTTGAAGTACATGAATATATTGATTTTTGCCTTAATGAGCATTGATAATGAAATCCATCTGAAAAAAATGGTGTGTGATTATTGGCACGCAATTTAGGCTTTTATATTGGAATTGGAATCGGAATCCTTAGCAATTCAGGCTACAGTTCTGGATATTACACATTTCTTTTCAGTCTACATTGAATTAGATCAGGCACGTTTTAAATGATTGTTGAATGGACTACAATTCGATGTTGAATGGTTAATGCTGACACACTACCTGGACTACAAATTATAATATTTTTTCAAGATGAACTTTGAAACATAATCGCAGGAACTATCTGTTCCTTTGACGGTTAAGTGCATTGGCTTATTGAATTAATTGGATTAAAGCACAGTGCTGGACACCTTAAATTCTTCTTATTCTTTGCTTATTCTTTGATGCACTTGTGCATGTGTTCACAACTATTTGTAATTTTTTATGCACATTCAATTGTATCCATGCGTTTACTTAGGTAGGTGATTTGATCTTCTGGGTGTCTTTGCATCACAGGAATCTATCATCTCGCATTCATAGAGGTGACCTTGAAAGGTATTAAGGAGGTTTGATATGTGTACTATACAAGTGAAAGACAAGTATGCACTGTATGCTTTTGTAGTTTATGATTACCCTGCAAGTGCTGAGAAAGCTAGGAGAAAACTTGAAGGCACCAGAATCTGTGAAGAACCACAAACTCTTTCATGTAAAAAGGGCAGCCCAGAGCCGTACGTAAATTTGACAGAGGTGATAGCATATGAACAACACAGAAGCTATTCACTTTGCGAAAGAAAATGATGATCAGTTGGGTTCAGATGGTTGACGAGGAGGTTGTGGATCCCTCAAATGAATATGATTTAGGAAATTGGAATGGTGTTTGACTCTTTGACCAACATGAATTTTGCCACAGTGATGAAAGTAGAAGGATAAACACCATAATGCATCTTATTTGAGTAGTTCACTCATCTCAAGAAAGTCTCCAAAGGGAACTTAAAATGATCATCAAGAAACTCTGAATCATCCTGACATTTCAAAATCCCAAAAGGCTTGCTCTGGAGTGGGTCGCAAACTGCTCAAGTATCCTTATGGGCGAAGAGGCTTGCTTCCAGGTCTCGAAGAAGGCTGCCCCTGATATTAATGTTGTTCTATTGAGGCATCACATAAGCCACAGGGAGCCATCCACCTGAAGAAATTGTCAAAGATCTGTGAAGGGATAATAGAAGTCTAAATAGGCATTGCTCAAAGAAAGCTTGGGGGTTCTTTTTGTATTCAACCCCAGCAGATTATATTGCATAAAGATCACAGTCACCTTTAAGATCTTCATGTTCTTTGTTTGATTCCTTCACATTCAAAGTCCAAAGCAATGCCATCCGGGAATATTTCCCTGTCATCACACTCAACATCTTTAACTTCACACCATTCCGGATCTAAAACCCTTAACTCATGGTTGACATCGAGGTCAAGCTCTCTTACGTCTCTGTCTTTAGCTGTAGCACTTTTATAGACACTTATCCTCCTCTCCAAAAAATTCAAACACATCACAACGTCTCTTTGGTGCATTCTTCTGGTCCAGTACTCAATAAAGATGTATCTGCAAGGGAAACACCAGTAAGAAGTGGTACTGGTGACTTTAAACCTGAAAATATTACAGCCACAACAGTAAATTAATGTTAAACCACCCTCTAAATTGGAAGAGGAAGAATGAAAAAGTGATGTCTCCCTAAAGTATGATGCACACTATCATTTTGTCTGCAGAGGATCAGATAAGTATATATGACAGTCAGATAATGGTGATCGTTCTTTGGTGAATACGTTATTGCACAGTGTGAAAAAGATGAGGGACCTCAAATTGAGGATCTCATGGCACCACATACAGATGCACCAGAGTCCAACGTCAAGAAAATATATGTGGTTTTAAACCACTGCAGCCTGGAGCACCCTGAGCAAATTGAAAAGGATCTGTCTGTGGAAATTTGGTTCTACTTGCTTTTGGCCTTGGGTGATAATATACTGTAGGAGACTGAAAAGTCATGCACTGAGGTTAGCATGGAATAAAGAGTTTGTTATTGTTGATGAATCTATTGGATGTAGTAGACAAATGGGAGAATTGAATATAGACAATACTTGAGGTGAGGAGCTATTCACTGAAGAGTCCATTGTTTTCAAGTATTGCACTTCAGTTCCTTACCCATATTTAAGTGCCTTTTACGTGGTACATTCTTTGAAGTACTCATGCCTTGATCAGGCATTGTCAATATAAGACTTTTGGTTGTGTTCTTATGTTGAATTGCTAAATCAATTTTATTTCAGCCTTGACCCCTGCATCCTCCTTAAGAATGTATGGATGATATGATCTCTAGTCTTCCTAATCTTTAAAATGATTTAAAGCCGCATTAAGAAATTATCAAAATCCTTGGTTTAGAAAGAGCTGTCAATCTCCGAAATTTCTTTATTGGGCATTTAGGCTATGATATTTTTGTTTTAACTTCTCATTTTCTGAATTGTTTCCTTAAGGGATAAATGAAGCCATATAGTCTCCCACATGTTAATTGTGCAACTTTTCATTTAGTGTTCCTAGTTTAAAAACGGATATTCCAGGGGTGGCTTTGGTGAGCCATAGTAAATGTATGCCATGAGTAGCAAATCTTTATTATTTGAGATGCTATGACAACAATGTTAGTTTCCTTTCTTCCTTGGCAAATGCATTTATGTTGAACTTTTCCTCAGATCTATTTACATTTTAAACTTCAAAATTGTCAAAACTGCTGGGTTACTTTAATACGGATTTGACAGGATGAATTGGTATGTTAGTAGCTAATTTTTAATATGCTAAATAGTGAGATGAAGAATGAAACTCTAAAGAACAAAAGAACAAGACTTTATTGCCTTCCAAGATAAATCTGAAGTTAAAGTTTGGAAATTTACATTATATATTGATTTTCCAAATTATGCTTATTGATATCTTAAAACTACTCTCAAATATTTCTAAATGTGCCCTCTAAAGTGAATTAAGCTGTGAAGGAAGGGTGTAGGGCAAGAAGTTTCACTGATTACTTGATTGTAAAACCAGAGTGTTGAACTTTATCAACTACCGAAGAGTGTTGACAATTTACTAAAAAGAAAACTAGCTATTGTTGTTGTAATCTAATTCATGGAGTCATGACTATTGTTATTGTTCTTCTTGAAAGGTATTCGACTACATTCTTCCAGCTCAAGATTAGCATTGTGAAAGAAAACTTGGATGTTTCCATGTGGGACTTCTGTTTGGTGCGGGAGTGTCAACTGATTGAGGTTATGAGAACAACCAGATTGTCTCTATTTTTATACAGTTGCTTTTGACACAAAAGTTACACTATTATATGATATTTATTACTTGAATATAGATTTTTCCATTATTTTGTAGCATGAAGACATGTTGTCAAAAGCTTTGTATCATTGTGCCGTAAAAAATAGGGTTTAGTGGACATTAAGAAAATATTTCAAGTGAAGAAAGCTACAGAGCTTATGCAAACCATGAGAAGAATATTGACTTTAAGCGGTCATTTTTATATCTTATTTCTTCAATTTAGTCCCCGTTTGGGCCACATTAAAATTTTCATTTTCATTCTTCTACTCATTTTTCAATAAAATAATATTTTCCATCACATCAATAACTTTTCCTTCTTTTTCAACTACACATTCTCCATTAATCTATTATTCCTGAATACATTCTTTCAATATAATGTGGCTCAAACACACCTTTAAACTTCTTTTCCGTTATTTTTTTGGTGTAGAGAAAAAAATCTTCTGTGATTTTGATAATTACTACTCACATGCAAATAATTGAAAAAATGAGCCATTAACTGAATATTTTAATAACTGAATGAGAAATACTTGGTGTATGTAGATGTAAAAAGGATCTAGTGTCATAATTAGCCAGTAAAACTTCAAATGATTGAAATTCTAAAAGTTTAATTTGCAGTTTTCTTTTAAAAAAATTAGTGGATAAAATAATTTTTTTAAAGAAGAATTAGATATTCTTTATCGAAACATTTTATGCTTCTCTAAGTGCAAAGAAATTGAAAAACAAATGTCATGAATAAATAGCTATAAATTCCAATGCAATTATTCATGAAAATTTTAGGGGTTGGAAACAATTAATGTGATTTCAACGAGTTGCAATACAATGTAAATGTGATTTAGCATTACATGGGAAAAAAAGTTGTATTCACGCCAATTTTGTAATGAGGAACTCTACATTTACATTTACTTTTTGTTCTTTTACTTTATGGTCGGTTTTTAACATACTTTCAACGAAGATATTGTAGTTAACTTCTTCATACTATGGATAGAATTTTGTCCGTTATAGAAGCAATGGATAGGTGAGCTAGCTGCGACATAAGTGGACCACACAAGATAATCTCATAAATCTTTGAGTGAAAGGTAATTTCGGTGTCTTGATTTTATTGTTTTATGAAATATATGTACGGTTGACCTATTTGACTGTAATTGGTCTTTAGTAAACCTAGTTGTCAACTTGCAATTACTTTTCTTAATAATCAATCAGTAATAGCTTATTTTGCATGATTATTTTCAAGTCCTCTCTCTAGTATCACTTTCGCGCTCATGCTTGGATCTCTATTGCCTCTAACATTTATGAATGAGAGACGAGTTTATGATGATATTTTATAGTTGGTAGGAGAAATAAGTAAATTAGATTGAAAATGTTTGATGGTTTATATGAAGTATATTTTGAGGATAAAAATAGTAGAGATCAATTTTAAATTGGACAAGATAATTGGAGGAAAATTTAATTTATTGAAAAATAGAATTTTATAATGGTAGGAGACTTTTACAATGACAATACTTTTAGACTTTTCCACACAACAATTGAAGTGTCAACACTATTTATAGCATACAAAAGTTGGTGGCTTCCCTCTAGAAAATTCTTATTTTTTCATTATTTTTTTTACTTGGTCCTTGAGTAATTATAGAATTTTCTGATATTTTCATTATTTTATATTTTAATTTTGCTTACTTCTCAAGAATACCTATTGAATTCTAGATAATTCTTTAACCCTTAAACTTTTCTTATTTCCCAAGTTAGTTTAGAGAATTCTAAAAATATGCAACAATGCTAATACTCATCCTTGGTGCATATTTTGGTAACTCCAATCATTTCTCGTAGTAACTCAAACTTTGCTCATAGTAACGTCTTCGTAAATATATCTGCAAATTGTTCTTCAATCTTGCAATGTTTGAGCTCTATCTCTTTGTTTACTTCAGTTTCCTTGATAAAGTGATACTTGATGCCAATGTGTTTGATTCTACTGTGAAATATTGGATTTTTGGCCATTGCTATTGTAGACTTGCTGTTGCAGTAAATTACTATAGCTTCATCTTATGGCTCTCCCATATCTTCAAGTATGCTCTTTAGCCATATAGCTTGGCTCATTGTCGTTGTTGCTGCAATATACTCTGCTTCAACTAATGATTGTGCAACTGTTGCCTATTTCTTTGATGCCCAAGAAAATATTCCTGAACCAAGTGTGAATGCATAGCCTGATGTGCTTTTCATATCATCTACTGATCCTACCCAATCGTTGTCAGTATATCCACGTAATCTTGAGTCAGGCTTAGACTGATACCATATTCCATAGTCTTTTGTTCCTTGGAGGTATCTTAGTATCCGCTTTGCAGCTCAATAGTGAACTTGACTTGGATTCTGCATGAATCTTGAAAGTAGGCTAGTTGTATACATAATGTCTGGTCTTGTAGTAGTGAGATAGAGTAAACTTCCAATTAGGCTTCGAAATTGTGAAATGTCTGTTTTTGGAGTACCGTCTTCCTTTTTGAGTGATTTATTGCTATCCGGGGGTGTTGCTACTATCTTGCAACTTCCCATTTTGAACTTTTGTAATAGACTAGTGGTATACTTCTTCTAAGCAATGAAGATCCTATCTTCAAATTAAGTTATCTCAATTCCAAGAAAGTAGTGCATCAATCCCAGATCAGTCATCTCGAATGTTTTCATCATGTCTCTCTTGAATTTCTTGATCATCATTTCATTGTTTCCTGTATAGATGAGATCATCAACATAAATAAATTATAAGTATACTGTTTGTACCTTGATTTTTGATGTATAGAGTTGGTTTACTTTGGCTCCTTCTGCATCTTTGCTTAGTAAAGTAGTTGTCTATTGTGCTGTACCACGCTCGTGGAGCTTGCTTTAATTTGTATAACACCTTCTTTAGTTTGAAAACTTTATCTTCTTTACCTTGTACCATGTACCCTTGAGGTTGCTCAACATAAATCTCTTTTTCAAGATAGCCATTATGAAATGCTGATTTGATGTCTAGTTGGTAAATCTTCCACCTCTTTTGTGCGGCTAGTGCAATCACCGCACTTATAGTGTCAAGATGTACAACTGGAGCAAATGTCTCGGTGTAGTCGATGCCAAACTGCTCCGAGTATCCTTTGGCGACTAGTCTTGCTTTATGTTTTTGATTTGAGCCATCAGTGTTAAGTTTTGTCTTGTAGACCCACTTAACTCCTATGACTTCTTTATCTTAAGGAAGATCTATAAGGCAGTGGCGGACCCAGCACCCGGCGAGGGGGGCGGCCGCGCGTGCTGGGCTCTGCCAGACAGTGTTGGGGGAGAAGAAGATCGGCACAGGAGAGCTGGAAAGGAGAGGGTTTGGCTTTGCTGCTGGCTGCTGCTTCTTCCTCACGAGATTCTTCTCTTCGCAGCTGGCTTCTGCTTCTCTTTGATTCCCGATTACACAAAAAGATGAGAGAAGAAGGATGAGGAAAGAGAATCGAATCAGAAAGGTTTATATAGATGGAGAAGGATAATTACAGTTCAGGCTATTTTCTTCTGTGTGTGCGTGAGAGTGAGAGTGAGAGTGAGAGAGAGAGAGAACCAAATTCTGCCAATTTTCTGAAAGCACAGTACCTTACAATAAACCAAGAGTCCATTATGCCTTTTTTCATTTTTGGCATCAATATTTGACCGACTAGTCAAAAATTTGTTAAATAAAATAGTGATATATTGGTNGAGAGTGAGAGTGAGAGTGAGAGAGAGAGAGAACCAAATTCTGCCAATTTTCTGAAAGCACAGTACCTTACAATAAACCAAGAGTCCATTATGCCTTTTTTCATTTTTGGCATCAATATTTGACCGACTAGTCAAAAATTTGTTAAATAAAATAGTGATATATTGGTCCCAATGGTATTTTTCTTTATGGTTAGCTTTATTTCATTTTGTGCTTTTTGGACAGACACGATCCCTTACAAATGACTCTTGATTAACTTGGAATACATGCAAATCGCAAATCATGTTTACTTAATTATAATTTAATAACATACAAACATGTTTGTTCCTTTTCTGGTTGTTTTTTTATTTTTATTTTTGCAATTGAGCATTTTGCTTGGGTTGGACTGAAAGCCTGAAACTTCCTTTTTCCTTTGTAATTGGACCTTTTGTTCCTCTTACGATAGTCGATTGTCGACGGTCATTGGTTATCGTTCTCCCGGGCTGAAGTTTTATGCTGGGTCCGCCACTGCTATAAGGTCCCAAGTATCTTTTTCTCGATCATTTTTTATTTCTTCGTCCATAGGTTTTCTCCATTCTAGTTGTTTTGAAGCTGTTTCATAGCTTTCAGATTCAATGACCATTATGTTGTCACTTAAATTAGCTTCTTTGTTCTCTGGTTATAGACTCGACAACCTTTAGATTGAGTTCTATAACCTAGAAAGATTCATTTTTCCGTCTTCTTGTCAAACTTACCTCTTTTCTCTTGTGGAATATGTGTGTAGCAGATACGCCGAAAACTTTAAGATGCTTTGTTGATGATTTTTGTCCGCTCCATGCTTGAACTGGTCTTTTGTCTTGCATCGCTTTGGTCGGATATCGATTTAATAAGTAGACTACAGTGCTTACTGCTTCTGCCCGGAAGGTTTTTGGAAGACCTTTCTCCATTAGCATAGCTCTAGCTATCTCCATTACTATTCTATTCTTTCTTTCAAACACGCTATTTTATTTAGATGCGTATCTAACGGTAAGTTGATGCTCCATTCTTTGTCTTCACAAAACTTGTTGAATTCATTTGATGTGTATTCTTTACCTATGTCGCCTCTGATTGTCTTGATATTGCGACCACTTTGCTTTTCGGCATGACTTTTGAACTTTTTGAAAACCTAAAAAACTTAAGGATTTCTTGCGCAAAAAATATACCCATGTCATTCTAGTGTAATCATCTATAAAGAGAATAAAGTACCCGTTTTGCTCATGTGATGGAGTACGCGTCGGACCGCATACATATGTGTGTATCAGCTCCAACGGCTCTTAAGTTCTCCAAGATTTTTCGGACTGAAATGGTTGACTGTGTTGTTTCCCGAGCAAACATCCTTCGCAAACTTCTTAATCTCCTTTATGACTGGTAAATTTCTCATCACACTCTTTTGTTGAAGGATCTTCAACCCGTGGAAGTGGAACTTGTTCCGTCATCACCGCATTATTTGCGTATCTCCATTGGATTGGGAAGTATCAATTCTTCTACTTTTTGACTTTTGCAATTACAAGGGATTTTTCTTTCTTATCATAGATCGTGCAAAAATTTCCTTCAAAATGTAAAGTATATCCCTTCTCCATCATTTAACCTACACTTAGTAGATTTTTTTAAAATTTTCTTCCACCTTCTTTAGATTTCTGAAACCGTATATTAATTTTAGATTGAAAAGCATTTTCTGTTTTCATTTCATACCTTTCTAATATTTTTCTTGAGCTTCTAGTGAACCTATTAATTCCGCAGCTATTAATTTATCTATATCTTTAGACTCCTCAATAGCTGCAACAATTGGATCATATTTTTCTGTGCAAGTAATTCAATTTTTTCCAACAACTTTCTTTTCAGAAACATCATCTCCATAAGATTTTAATTGATTTATTATTTCATCTATTCTTGAATAATAATCTTTTAAGATTTTGGAATATTTCATTTTTAGATTTTCAAAATTACTTCTTAAAGATTGATGACGGCAAACACGTACTTTGTCACTGCCGTAGAACTCCTCCTCCAGCTTATCTCAAGCTTCTTTTGCCGTTTTAGCTCCTATAATTCTCGAAAAATAAGTGTTCGACAAACTCATTTGTAGAGCAAGTAATGCTAGAGAATCTTTTTGTTGATTCTCTTTAAGTTCATTCTTTTGTGCTGTAGTTTGAGTGAAAATGTCATCTGGGTTAGTATACCCGTCGTTGATAACATCCCATAAATTTTGCGTACAAAAGTAAAGGCCCGTTCGGTAGAGATTAAAATCAGATTAAAATTGAAAAATTAATCATTATTGTTGACTTTTATTAGACGAGTAGGACCCAATAAAGGCCATATTTTCAATTTTAATTGGATTTTAATCCCTACCAAATGGGGCCTAAGTCTTCATTTTAATGGACCAGAAATCATAGTTGTCTCCATTAAATGTTGGGATAGGAATTGATGAAGGGAAAACATCAGCCACAGTATATGCTTACGTCAAATATCAATCGAATAAAGCTCTGATACCTCTAATGATATTTTATAGTTGGTAGGAGAAATAAGTGAATTATATTGGAAATGCTTGATGGTTTATGTGAAGTATATTTTGAGGATAAAAATAGTAGATATTGATTTTAAATTGGATAAGATAATTGAAGGGAGAAAATTTAATTTATTGAAATAAAGAATTTTATAATGGCAGTAGACTTCTACAATGTTTTTTTAATAACCGTGGATGTTCGGGCCAGTTTGCGTGTACCTTGACTAATCCCACGAGACCCTGAAGTTTACGGCCGAGTACTCACCTCAATGGCCCTAAGGGGACTCGAACTGATGACCATTGAGGAGCAAACCCAATGCTTGAGCAATTGACCAACCCCTCAAGGTTGGCAGCAGACTTTTACAATGACAATGCTTTTAGACTTTTCCACACAACAATTGAAGTGGCAACCCCTATTTATAACATACAAAAGTTAATGGCTTGCCTCTAAAAAATTCTTATTTTTTCCATTATTTTATTTTACTTGGGCCTTAAGGAATTCTAGATTTTTCTTATATTTTCATTATTTTATATTTTAATTTTGCTTGCTTCCCAAGAATATCTATTGAATTCTAGATAATTCCTTAACCCCTTAACTTTTTCTTATTTTCCAAGTTAGTCTAGAGAATTCTAAATTTATGCAACAATGCTGATAGTTTATCCAGACGCAGGTATAAAAATCCCAAAATCATAAAAAATCGACTTATGACAACGAGATGACGTCTTTCTTGATTAGTTTATTCTTATCTACACTCAGAAAATTACTGCTAATCCCATTTTGAGATCTATCCAATTCCTGACATTGCCTAAAATACTTCATTTTTGTCTCTCGAAACTTTAGCTCACAGTTCTTTG
>CAIGRS010249278.1:0-23206 GCA_903798395.1 Fraxinus floribunda
GGGAACCAAGATATTTGAAGGAGCCTAAGCGCAAATTAGAAAAAATCATCATGTTGGTAGAGAATATATTATTAGACTATGAATAATAATACCAAGAGATTATTACTCGAGAAAAATCGAGTTTTGAGTAATTTAGAAAATTCTAGAAAATTTAAGGACGAAAGTGAAAATTGTGGAAATTTTTTAAGAATTATGTTTTTAAGAATTTTGGGTTTTTGCTTTGATGTCTCATAACGAGAATGGTCTATTTTATGAGGGCAACCCAAGATTGGGCCAAAATGTGAACAAGTAAAAAGTTTATGAATTAGCTTGCAAATGAAGAAAATACATTTTCAGATGAGAATGTGATTAGTCAAGATTTAGTATTGAGAAGGATCACCAGATGCGAAAGATTTTGATTTGGACAATCTAAGATAATTTTGAAATGTTAAGGGATTAAGTCGAAAATAAGTTTTGACATCAATATTTAATTAAGTTCGTTCAAATAACGAAGTATTTAATTAAAGGTTTTGGACTATCATAAAGAAGTGTGAGCAATTTAAAAATTATTATTCAAGTACCTATATTTTTATATTTAACGTGAGATGTTCATTGCTATAAATGAATTTTTCACGTCTTTTCGAGTTAGAGAGCCAATTAAAGTAAAGTACTTCACTGATAATTACCCTATCAATGATGAGCTCATTTCTTAGCTCACATTAAATGACGAATCATGGACTCAAAAAAATTAATTTGGATAAATCAAATTCGAGTTAGAGAGCCAATTAAAGTAAACTATCATACTAATATTGGACTCGTTTTGAAGCTTGCAGTAAATGGTGTATTATGATTTCAAGAAAAAAAAATGATTTTTTTTTTTTTTTATAAGAACGAATGAGTCAAGTCAAAAGGTGATTTTGGTTTTTGGTCAAAAAAGAGAGAATTATTGAGGTTTGATTAAACCGAAAACACGTTAAGAGGAATTCCACGCACTGACACTTTTCATGCCTCACATTTTATCTCTCCCCAATTTATCAGTCTTTAGCCTCTTAATTTCTCATTTTCTCACTGTTCCTATTTACAATCGAAGCAAAATACACGTGTACATATGCACAAATCACAATTATTTGCAAATGGAAATGTATAGATATTTTTAAAGGTTTTGGACAATTATAAAGAGCTGTGAGATTTGAAAATTATTATTCAAGTACTTATATTTTTAAATAATGTGAGATGCTAATTGCTATAAATGAATTTTTCACCTCTTTTCAAATTTGTCATCATTTGTAAATTTAATTATTTTAATTCAAAGCTCCTTTAAGAAAAATCATCACGTAACAGTTACAAGCTTACCTTTGCGTTACAATTTAGCATTCACGTTATTTAACAGCTCTTGCTTGAATTATCATTTTCTATGACGCGACAAGTTTTTTTTTTATGTTGGTATGAGAGTTTATGTAAAATTGAACGTTAGGATTGACTTTGCAGTAAAAAGCATTTTATTGAGTATAATTCGTTATGCTTATCCCCAGATAGATGTGACATTGATTCTCGTCACAAAGCACCTTAATTGTTAATAATGTTAGAATTTCATTGAACCCTTCTTTGAGTCCCTTTATTTGGCAAAGAATGTATTTTTGAATAATAAATTTATGGAGAATGTGTGGTTTAAAAATAAGAAAATTTTTTGATTTTGCGTCTAAAATTATTTGATTGAAGAATGTGTAGTTAAAAAGAAAAATGCATATTTTAAAAATAATGTAGATCAAACAAGTTCTAAGTATATTTTAATTGTTGAACACATTATTTTATTTTGTTGAGAATTAGACTCTCTATCGAGTAACTTTATGTTTTGAATTTTGATCGTTGGAGTTTGGCAAAAAAGAAAGAATTATTGATATTGAATCAGTCGTTAAATCCTAACTAAACCCCATACATGTTAAAAGGAATCAAATGCATGCCTCACATGTTAAAGCCAACCCAAAGACACGGATACAATCGTTTGCAAAAAAGTCCTTTCATGTACGCCCAATTCCATCAAGGCTCATAATTCCAGCACCTAGGGAAATGCTGTGTAAAATTGATGTCAATATCTCATTATCTTCCGTAGAACTAATCTACTAATGAGACATCGAGTATAGTTTAAGTCATGAATCAAACAAATTGTGGATCATCGATGTGAATATTTTTTATAATCCCATTAGATTCATCACTGCATCTATATAAATATTCGTTGCAATTTATTCTGTGCAACTAAGTTGCTTTCCCTTTCATATATCATTAATTTTCACATTTCTTCTCTTGATGCTTTGGTTGACTTAGCCTTCAACTATCAACGCTAAGAATTTTCTCTACTTCGTATCTTTATGGAACCGAATTCCTTAGAAGGCATTAATATCAACCACAAAAGGACTAAACATTATCAAGACTCTATATTCTTTTGGTTCTTCCATAACGTTGATGTCTACTTTCGTTAGGATGTAATTTATTGAAGACCATCATTCAAATAGTTTTGTGACACTTAATCTAAACTAACTAACTTGAGCATCATAAGATCTTTACTAGATTCCACTTTCTCATCACACAAGCAAATCCGTAAACTGTTAGACAACAACTTGCATTCTAGTCTTTTGAATTTCGCCGTGTGATTTAAACCAACGGAATTTGTGGTTCAAATATACATACCAAACAGAAAAATGAGGCTTCCTTTCTCTTTCTTTCAACTTGTTTTCATTGACTTGCCAGCATATTTGTCACATCATCTTTTTCTATTCTCTTATAAAAGAAGGAAGGGGAATGGGTAATGAAACCCAGAACAAGTAAGCATGGAAGCATTAAGAATAGCCTTTATTTTCGTTCTCCATATTCTCCTTTTTAGTTCACTTCCATTTGCACTGAACATTGCATCATATGAGAAAACAGAAGCAGAGGCTCTTGTAAAATGGAAGAACACCTTCTCATCTCATGATTCTCTTGAGTCATGGGACCTTAATAATGTTAGGAATCTCTGTATTTGGAAAGGAGTTGTATGCAACACTGAGGGGTCGATTTCTAAGATAAAGTTATCGCGTGCAAAAATTAATGGCACGCTTGACCAACTCAATTTTGCTTCATTTCCAAATCTCACGAGTCTCAATCTCTACTATAATGATATCCATGGGTCGATACCATCTTCTATAGGTAGTCTCTCCAAGCTCACTTTCTTGGATCTGAGCTACAATATGTTGAACGACATCATTCCACCAGAGATTGGAATTCTGACAGAGCTTCAGTACATTAGTTTCCATGGAAACCGTCTCAGTGGGCAAGTTCCATATCAAATTAATGATCTACAAAAGCTCTGGTACTTGAATTTTGGATTAAATTCTTTGACATCTCCTGAATGGTCAAAATTCAAGAGCTTTCCCGTATTGGTACACCTCGACTTTTCTCAAAATTCACTCTCCTTGAGATTTTCGGATTTTATACTTACTTGCCAGAACCTAACTTATCTTGATTTGTCATATAACTCCTTTACTGGAAGAATTCCAGAATCATTATTTACCAATTTGGGCAAGCTTGAATATCTCAACTTTAGTGGTAACTCATTTCAGGGCACCTTGCAATCGATTCTTACCAAGCTGACGAAATTGAAAGGTATTAGGTTAACATGGAACAACTTCTCCGGTTCAATTCCTGATATTTTTGGCTTGATGCCAAATCTGGAAATCCTTGGACTAACTTCATTTCAAGGAAAGATCCCATCTTCTTTAGGCAAACTCAGGAATCTTCAACGGCTTCATCTCGATATCAATAGCCCACTCAATTCCACAATTCCTTCTGAGCTTGGCCTCTTCACAAACCTTACCCACTTGGGTTTAGGTGGGAATTCACTTACGGGATCCTTGCCTTTATCCTTGACCAATCTGACCAAGCTGGCGCTTTTGTTCATATATGATAGTAATCTTTGTGGTCACATCTTGCCTCACTTTATCACAAATTGGACTCGATTAACAACGTTGCACATTCAAAACAATTCTTTCACCGGGGATATCCCATCTGAAATTGGTTTATTGACAAATCTCAATTTTCTTCTTCTGACGAGTAATAGATTTTCAGGAAATATCCCTCAAGCGATAGGAAGCTTGCAAAAATTGAGGTACCTTGACCTTTCAGTCAACTTATTTTCAGGTAAAATATCTCCAACAATATGGAATTTAACGAACCTTTCCAGCCTGGATATTTCCTCAAACCATCTCACAGATACGATTTCACCTCAGGTTGGAGATTTGAAGTCACTCGAATATTTGGATCTTAGTATGAATCAATTGACTGGGCAGTTGCCCAAAACCATCTCCAAACTCAGTAAAGGATTGTACATGTTGAATTTGAAGAAGAATCACTTTCATGGCAACATTCCGAAAATATTTACCAAGGGATGCGGACTACAATATTTTGACTTAAATGGAAATCGAATGAATGGAACATTACCACGCACACTGGTCAATTGTAGGATGCTCAAAGTACTAGATATTGGAAACAATGACATTAGTGGCCCATTCCCCTTTTGGATGGAAACTCTTCCAGATCTTCGAGTTCTTGCGTTGAAGTCCAACAGATTCCGTGGTATATTACCTATTTCAAAGGTGAAGCTTCCATTTCCTAATCTGCGAATTCTTGACGTGTCCAATAATGAATTCACTGGATTTCTCCCAGTTGAATTTTTAGATAATTTCCAAGCCATGAAGAACGTGAGTGACAATGAAACTGGAGCCGATTACCTTCGTAGTCCATGTACTGTTTTGCTGAAGGGGTTAGAGTATGATCTGTGGAGTATCCGAAGACCCTACACCAGCATCGATCTATCAAACAACAAATTTCAAGGAGAAATTCCAACTTCTATAGGAAAGATCAATGGTCTACACGCTCTGAACTTATCTAATAATTGTTTCACAGGTCATATACCATCGCTAGAAATTTTGACTTCACTTGAATCGTTGGACCTCCATTCAAATCAATTGGTCGGAAAGATTCCTTGGCAATTGACAAAGTTGACATCTATGTCAGTCCTTAACCTTTCATACAATCAACTTGTTGGTTCCATACCTCAGCAAGGGCAGCTTCTTACATTTGATAACAGTTCATATATTGGCAACCCAGAATTATGTGGATTGCCATTGACAAAGATGTGTGGAAATGACGAACCACAACTGAAGCTTCCAGCATTGACGACACAAGAAGATGATGACTTCAATATCTTTGATGGATTCACCTTGCAAGTTGTCCTGATGGGGTATGGATGTGGAATGTTATTTGGGTTGGTTGCAGGATATTTAATTTTCAAATATGAAAAACCTGAATGGTTTATAGGATTTGTTTATCGAGTTTACAGAATAAAAGATGGTAGAATGTGGAGGTAGATTGTTTATAGTTATTAGTTGAAGAAGAAATAAGTTCAATGTAAAGTATTCCTAAAATATGCATATCAGCATTTATTTAGTATTGCTATAGAAGGAGAAGAAAATAACTGTATTTTCACCCTTCGGACATAGCAAAGCCTTCATTTTCCTTTCTTCCTATTCTTTTCTTTTTACTTTAATAGAACATTGCCGTCTAAGAGAACATAAGCATATTTTTCTAGTCTGCCAAATTATTTTTGTTTACAGATAGGGAGATATTGCAATTAATAGTCAAATTTTCTTCACCATATTCAAGGGAACCAAGATATTTGAAGGAGCCTAAGCGCAAATTAGAAAAAATCATCATGTTGGTAGAGAATATATTATTAGACTATGAATAATAATACCAAGAGATTCACGTTATTTAACATTGCTTGCTTGAATTATCAATTTTTATGACGTGACAATTTTTATTTTATGTTGGTAAGAGAGTTTACATATTATTGAACGTTAAAATTTACTTTGAAGTAAAAAATATCTCATCAACTAACTTTATGTTTTGAAACCCGTTCTACGTTTTGCAAGATTTGATTCATCAATAATTCAATTACGACAAAAATAAAACTCACCAGCATCAGTTGGGACACAAGTCCTTGCTCTTCTTTACGAAGCTTCAATTTTCTTTGAATCTGCAGAGGTGTGATTCGAAGGGAAAAGGAAATTTAATTCCTAATTTCCTTTAAATATGTAAACTATAATGTCAGGTGAGTTCTCGATAAGGATAGCACTTTCACAAGGCTACAGATAACATATGCTGGAACTTATGAAACAAGAGGGTGACCAAAGGTTTAAGTCATAGAGATCATGACACGTCCCATGGAGCAAAAAAAGAGGCCCATAAGAATTCATCCTAATGAATAAACAGCTTCACACAGCAACGAAAAGATGGTTTGTTAGTACAATAATTTCCAACATATGTGGATCATTAAAATGAAATGAAAGGAAAAAGTACACGTCGAAGAAGGATTAAACAATTCTCCAAGAAAATATAATTTCTTGTATATGGTGAATATGTATATAGACTTTCTGTTTTCTCCAAGAAAATAAATAAAAATCTATGCTCAAAAAAACAATTTCTAAAACCCGAGCACAAAATTAATCATAGAAAAAAAGTAATCGAAGTCCTCGAATTCCTCGTAACACTCTTTAACTTTCTCACATATCATCCACTTCTACATCATTATAAAGTAATTGGTGAGAAATTCAATGAGTAAGAGGTATATTTTAAAACCGTGAATTTTACAAATATGATACGTAGCATATATAGTTAATTAAGGAGCTTTTGAGTCTATTAACATGATTTAGAGAGTTTAAAAGCCTAAGTGCAAACTAGGAAAATCATCACGTTGGTTGAGAATATATTAGTAGATTATGAATAATAATACCAAGAGATTATTACTCGAGAAAAATCGAATTTTGAGTAATTTAGCAAATTCTAGAAAATTTAAGGACTAAAGCGAAAATTATGGAGAAATTTAAGAATTATGATTTTAAGACTTTAGATTGTTGCTTTGATGTCTGATAATGAGATTAGTCTAATTTATGAGCTCAACCCATGATTGGGCCTAAATGCAAAATACACATTTACAATCGAAGCAAAATACAATTATTTGCAAATGGAAATGTATAGATATTTTCAAAGGTTTTGGACTATCAAAAAGAGGTGTGAGCGATTTGAAATTTATTATTCAAGTACCTATATTTTCAAATTTAACGTGGGATGCTCATTGCTATAAATGAATTTTTCACGTCTTTTCAAATTTGTCATTATTTATAAATTTTATTATTTTAATTCAAGGCTCCTTCTAGAAAAATCATCACGAAACGGTCACATGCTTACCTTCGGGTTACAATTTAGCATTCACGTTATTTAACAGTGCTTGCTTGGATTATCATTTTTTATGACGTGACAATTTTTATTTTATGTTGGTTTTTGTATAATTGAATGTTAAGATTGACTTTGAAGTAAAAAAAAAAATCTCATTGAGTATAATTCGTTATACTTATCCCTCTCCATTTATAATATCGGGTGAAATTTAGTGTAATGGACGATGTTGGATGGATAGATGTGAGATTGATCCTCGTCACAAAGTACTTTAATTATTAGTAATATTAGAATTTCATTGAGTATATTTTAATTATTGAACACATTATTTTATTTTGTTGAGAATTAGGCTGTCTTTCGAGTAACTTTATGTTTTGAATTTTGGTATGTGGAGTTTGGCCAAAAAGAGAAAATTATTGAAATTGAATCAGTCTTTAAATCCTAACTAAACCCCAGACATGTTAAAAGGAATCAAAAGCGTGGCTCACATGTTAAAGCCAACCCAAAGTAATTTTGGTTTTTGGTCAAAAAGAGAGAATTATTGAGGTTTGATCTAGTTGCAACGGATTGTGTTTTCTCTCCCCAAGTTACACGGATACTAATGAGACATCGAGTTTAGTTTGAGTCATGAATCAAACAAATTGTAGATCATGGATGTGAATATTTTTTATAATCCCATTAGATTCATCACTGCATCTATAAAAATATTCGCTACAATTTATTCTTTGCAACCAAGTTGCATTCCCTTTCATATATCATTAATTTTCGCATTTCTTCTCTTGATGTTTTGGTTGACTTGGTCTTCAACTATCAACGCTAAAAGATTTCTCTACTATGTATCTTTATGGAACTGAATTCCTTAGAAGGCATTAATATCAACCACAAAAGGGCTAAACATTATCAAGACTGTATTCTTTCGGTTCTTCCATAACCTTGATGTCTACTTTCATTCTGATGTAATTTATTGAAGACTATCATTCAAATAGTTTTGTGACACTTAATCTAAACTAATTTAGACTAACTTGAGCATCATAAGATCTTTACTACACGGTATATTTTGTAACATAGATCTTGAAAGGAATATTTCCAAGTATGATGAGGCGATTCGTGTGAGAATCCACTTTCTCATCACACATTCAAATCCGTAAACTGTTAAGACAATAATTTGCATTCTAGTCTTTCGAGTTTCACCGTTTGATTTAAACCAACGTAATTTGTGGTTCAAATATACATATCAAACAGAAAAATGAGGCTTTCTCTTTCTTTCAATTTATTTTCATTGACTTGCCAGGATATTTGTCACATCTTCTTTTTCTATTCTCTTATAAAAGAAGGAAGGGGAATGGGTAATGAAACCCATAACAAGTAAGCATGGAAGCATTAAGAATAGCCTTTATTTTCCTTCTTCATATTCTCCTTTTTAGTTCACTTCCATTTGCACTAAACATTGTATCATCTGAGAAAACAGAAGCAGAGGCTCTTGTAAGATGGAAGAATACCTTCTCATCTCATGATTCTCTCGAGTCATGGGACCTTAATAGTGTTAGGAATCTCTGTATTTGGAAAGGAGTTGTATGCAACACCGAGGGGTCGATTTCTAAGATAAAGTTATCGCGTGCAAACATTAATGGCACGCTTGACCAACTCAATTTTGCTTCATTTCCAAATCTCACTAGTCTCAACCTCAATAATAATTCTTTCCATGGGTTGATACCATCTACTATAGGTAGTCTCTCCAAGCTCACTTTTTTGGATCTGAGCTACAATATGTTGAGCGGCATCATTCCACCAGAGATTGGAATTCTGACAGAGCTTCAGTACGTTAGTTTCTATTGGAACTATCTCAATGGGCAAGTTCCATATCAAATTAATGGTCTTCAAAAGCTTTGGTACTTGAATTTTGGACTCAATTATTTGACATCACCTGAATGGTCTAAATTCAAGAGCTTTCTCGTATTGACACACCTCATATTTTCTGAAAATTCACTCACCTTGAGATTTCCGAATTTTATACTTACTTGCCAGAACCTAACTTATCTTGATTTGTCATATAACTCCTTTACTGGTGGAATTCCAAATTCATTATATACAAATCTAGGCAAGCTTGAATATCTCAACCTTACTGGTAACTCATTTCAGGGTACCTTGCCATCGATTCTTACCAGACTGACGAAATTGAAAAGTATTGGGTTAGCAGGGAACAACTTCTCCGGTTCAATTCCTAATATTTTTGGCTTGATGTCAAATCTGGAATTCCTTGAACTAAGGACAATTTAAGGAAATATCCCATCTTCTTTAGGTAAACTCATGAATCTTCAATATCTTGATCTCACAATCAATAGCCCACTCAATTCCACAATTCCTTCGGAGCTTGGTCTCGACACAAACATTACCAGCTTGTCTTTAAGTGGGTTTTCACTTACCAGATCCTTGCCTTTATCCTTGACAAATCTCACCAAGTTGTCTAGTTTGTTCATAGATGGTAGTAATCTTTGTGGTCACATCTTGCCTCACTTTTTCACAAATTGGACCCAATTAACAACGTTGATGATTCTAGATAATTCTTTCATCGGGGAAATCCCATCTGAAATTGGTTTGTTGACAAATCTTGCTTATCTTATTCTGAGGAGTAATAGATTTTCTGGCTATANAATTAACAACGTTGATGATTCTAGATAATTCTTTCATCGGGGAAATCCCATCTGAAATTGGTTTGTTGACAAATCTTGCTTATCTTATTCTGAGGAGTAATAGATTTTCTGGCTATATCCCTCGAGCGATAGGAAGCTTGCAAAACTTGCGGCGACTTGACCTTTCAATCAACTTATTTTCTGGTGAAATACCTCCAACAATATGGAATTGAACAAACCTTTTCTACCTGAATATTTCCTCAAACCATCTCACATGTATGATTTCACCTAAGGTTGGAGATTTGAAGTCACTCGCGTACTTGGATCTTAGTATGAATCAAATGACTGGGAAGTTGCCCAAAACCATCTCCAAAATCATGAAAGGATTGTACATATTGAATTTGAAGAAGAATCACTTTCATGGCAACATTCCGAAAATATTTACCAAGGGATGCGGACTAGGACATTTTGACTTAAATGGAAATCGAATGAATGGAACATTACCACGCACATTGATCAATTGTATGATGCTTGAAGAACTAGATATTGGAAACAATGACATAAGTGGTCCATTCCCCTTTTGGATGGAAACTCTTCCGGTGCTTCGAATTCTTGTGTTGTAGTCCAACAGATTCCATGGTATAATACCTACTTCAAAGGTGAAGCTTTCATTTAATAATCTGCGAATTCTTGATATGTCCGATAATGAATTCACTGGAGTTCTCCCAGTTGAACTTTTAGAAAATTTCAAAGCCATGATGAATCTTAGTGAAAATGAAATTGGCCGCAAATACTTATACCATCGTGATCTATCGACTGTTTTGCTGAAGGGGTCAGAGTGTGGGCTCTGGAGGATTCAAAGACACTATACCAGCATCGATCTATCAAACAACAAATTTCAAGGAGATATTCCAAGTTCTATAGGAAAGATCAAGGCCCTACACGCTCTAATCTTAGCTAATAATAGTTTCACAGGTCATATCCCATCATTAGAAAGTTTTACTCTACTTGAATCATTGGACCTTCGTTCAAATCAATTGGTAGGGGAAATTCCTTGACAATTGACAAAGTTGACATCTCTGTCATTCCTTAACCTTTCATACAATCATCTTGTTGGTCACATTCCTGAGCAAGGGCAGCTTCTTACATTTCCTGACAGTTCATATATTGGCAACCCAAAATTATGCGGATTGCCATTGACAAAGATGTGTGGAAATGATGAACCACAACCGAAGCTTCGAGTGTCGACCACACAGAGAGATTATGACTTCAATATCTTTGACGGATTCATCTGGCAAGCTGTTTTCATGGGGTATGGATGTGGAATGTTATTTGGATTGGTTGCAAGATATTTAATTTTCAAATATGAAAAACCTGAATGATTTATAGGATTTGTTTACCGAGTTTACAGAATAAAAGATGGTAGAAGGTGGAGGTAGATTGTTTATAGTTATTAGTTGAAGAAGAAATAAGTTCAATGTAAATATGTATATCAGTATTTATTTACTAGTGCAATAAAAGGAGAAGAAAATAAATGTATTGTCACCCTTCGGACATAGCAAATCCTTCATTTCCTGTTTCGTATTCCTCTTTTTACTTTAATCGATGTAAGAAAACATGAACATATTTTTCTTATTCTGCCCATATTATTTTTGTTTACATATTGCAATTAATAGTCAATTTTTCTTCACCACATTCAAGGGAACCAAAGTTATTTCAAGGAAACATCTCGTCCTCTGACTTTGAACTTCCCAACCCATCTTCCTCCTTCCCTCGGTTGATCCCCACCAAAACTGCAAAATCAGCAACCTAATCTCTCGGTAAATCAAAGTCGGCAGCATGAACAAACAAATCATACATGTATGGATTGCTTGCACCAGCCCCCCAGCTGAAAAAATTGATTCCGGCTCCACCCATTGACCCTCTTCCATATCCGCTCGAAAATGTTCGGCCCCGTTATTCGTGCCCACAGTTGCGAGTATTCCCAGATATACATCATAGGATCGTACAAAGGGGAGTCCAAGAAGCAGTTGGACAAGGACCCACTACTCACTAGCACATTCGGACTAGAAGTAACCAATGATTTATGTGATCAGAGGGCACGAGGCCGACTCATAAAGTAATTAACGTCTGGCAATCTGATAATTTAGCACGGATGAAAAATGTGGAATCATCTGCAACCATCTCCAAACACTCAATATAGAAGTAAAAACTAAACCATAAGCGGACTCCTCAGCTATTGGATATTAAGACCATATTATTGATGAATTATGTATACAAAGCTAAACTCTCACAGAGATCATAACACAAACCATGGAGCAAAAAGGTAGCTTCATTTTCAAACCAAAATTCCTCAGTATTCATATACTCAGACAAATGTCAAAGTAATCCAAGTATACGACAGTTAAAAAGTAGAAACTTAAGTTGCTTATAAGCTAAAAGTTGAAAAGAACATAAGCCAATGCCAATAAGAATTCATCCTAAGGACTACAGAGTTCTAGAGCTCCAGTCAATTCAGTCTTACGAGGATTTAGACAACCTAACCGTGCACTTTAGCACGCTTGGATGGTGACAAATTGGACACACCAGCTACATTTGCTTCAGAATTTCCAACAACTTCAGACTCGTGAGCTTTATGTTTCTCTCCCACATCCCGTGAATTTTCCTCTGCTGGTTCATTAGATGATTTTCCGCCTGTATCACGACTGTCGACTGGTATTCCTGAATCATCTTTGAAGGGAGCATTTCCCACTGAATCCATGAACTCTTTTAAGGGGTTCTCAGTCGCTGATGAAGTCCCTTTGAGCAAATCCATGCCCGACTTGCACTGCTTCTCAAACATCATCTGAAGGTGACGCCCTTGTTCTTCTATTCGAAGCTGCAGATTTCTTTGAATCTGCAAAAGAATAATTAGAAAATAATGTATGAAGGTAACACGTAGAAACTTTTAGTCACACTCAGAATTTTAATCCCTATTTTTCCTTCGAATATGTAAATTAAAATGCCAGTTGTAAAATCTCGACTAAGCTGCAGCACTTTCACAATAGTGCAGATTTGATACTAGCGAACTTATCCAACAAGACAGCACCGTGCCACCTGTAAAAGATTTGTCACTATGATACCATCCACGAAAACAAAATCCCTCAGCAAATTATCAAACATGGCAACAATACAAGACTGCATTAGTATATATTTCTCAATTGCTGCAAGAAGCGTTAATAATCTGTTTATGTTATGTATCAAATATTAAATTTTGCATTAGTCACATACAACTTAGGAACCTGATATATGCCACCTTCAAGTTAAAACCAATACGCCCTGTGAATTCATACCTCAAGCTGCTCATGAAGCCGCTTTTGGACTTCCATTTGCATTCTCAATGCTTCAGTGATCTCAATACCCCTATTCGAAAACCAGAGGTGCGCACAATCAGCAACAGAATTTATAGAATATAAAAAACTAGAAGGAAACTGAGCTCAGTTATAATTGTATCCATCCTTGCGACTTTTCTAAGATATTAAACTTTCAAAATTTGATAAGTTCCGCCATTCTCATTGAAACCACAATATATTTGCTAGTTCCAGATTGTCCACACACGAGTCACTCTATAATCTTCCATCTGCCGACGTGATTGTGAATATTATGCAACTTTAGCACAACAGACATCCATAGGTTGCTAACAAACTACTTTACCAAAATGTCTAATTCTGTCGCATAGTCATAGATCATTACCATCCTCCAATTTCATTTAGAAATTGTTGGTCTTCTAATCCTATTCTCTTGACAAATTCTAAGAGAGATTAATATCTACCGATCATCCATGTTATTCTACAAGAATAATGGGAGAAGAACACAATAGAACAAAGGTATGAAGTGTAGTTGTCGAATTGTTTCATCACCGGTGGCACAAGGTAAGGCAAATAATCACACTATATAAAGAAGAAACAGGCACGTCTCCATTCACAAAATCAAAAGGAGCTGAGTGTAGAAAAGGGGGTTCATCATCCTACATACACATGCAAAGCCAGAAAATCAGAAGAGGAGGCCAATTAAAAGGAACATATATAAACTAACAGTAACATTGAAAATATTAAATATCGTGCCCAGAGGTTTAGATACTAAAGATTATCGGACTCCAAAAATTAAATTAACTACAAGTCATGAACTTAATTAAAAGAAGTAACTTACGTTTTCATGTCTAGAGATGACAGATCTTCAATAGAGGTCTGTTTTATTTCTGAAGATTCTGCAAACAAAAAAATAAGTTTCTGAAGTGGCCACAAAAACTACCCTTCACATGTAGCATAACATATAGCGTATTCGAAAAACAAATGACAATCATGAACCAGAGACATCATTGAAGAAGTTCTGTTCATGATTAAGCAAGTGAAACAGTCTGAAAAGATAGATTTGTTCATGGTGCAAGCAATGGATTGCAGTTCAAGATTTAGAAGGGAAAGAATTTTGAATTAAAATTGTGTTGCAAATATAATTTTTTTTAGTATTGTAGCAACATAAAAATATGAAGTCCTGTAATAGACTCAATTCTAACTTTAATATTTAAGTATTTGACTTTCACTATCTAGTTTCTTATATGACAATATATGGGTGTATGGGTGTCTCTGTGGGTACATGTATAGACATATTATAGATGTAACGAAATTTGTCGTGATGACAATTCTAATAGATAGAACTACAAAAGGCATTTACAAAGAGTGGCATTAATTACTGTCAATAATTATTAATTTCAGCACATAAACTGGAGTTGGTTTTGATTATTAGAGCACCGACTGCAATATGAAACTAAATAAATCAAAATATAAAAATTATTGCATATGCACACCTTCTGTTGTCTCTGGTTTATATCTAGCTGTTCGGTATTTCTGCAGTTCAGGAAAAAGATTCGACATTGAGTAGACAGAGATATCCACCAATGCAGATTAAGAAAAAGGTCATGACACAAGAATACAACAAACCTGTAGGTGGCTTTTTACGTGATAGATGGTCAAACCTTCAACTTTCATTAGCTTCAGGACACCCTTAGGAGTGGCTCCTGTGGTCAATAAAGGAATGAGTGATGTGAATGGCTGCCGGATATTTTATATAAAATGACTTTTAAGTGGTAAAGGAAGAGTTACTTTCACTTCCACCAAGCTTGTTGACTGCCTCTACAAAGGCTTCATGAACTTCTGGAGTCCAACGCATTCGTTGCTTGATTTGAGCACAATTTGCAGAAGATGATTGAGCAACAGCGGTGCAAGTTTCACCAGGTGTAGCTGGGAGCTGTTTACTGGGCTGCTGTATTGAGAAATTTGTCGACAGATTGGACATATGATGATGTACCTGCATTAACAGAACAAGGACCAAGAACCCGGTCAATGTTCACTTTCTCTATTGTACACCAAAAGAATATGTAAGAAGGAACACTGCAGTGGATGCATAAAGAAAATATAATCAACCTTTGGTTCTGGATCTGCAATACTTGTATCAGCAAGAAGTTCATTCCAGTCAGAAGTCAAAGCACCATTATCAGTGAGAAGCTGGTTAGCCCATTCCTGCCAATCATCATGTTTAGTAAGTTCCTCAGATGGAATGGCAGTGCCGCTGCAGTTACTCCTTTCTAGTTGATTATTCTGGATAGAGGTACTTAAAGGATAATCAAGAAAATCAGGCAGTGAATCTGTACGCCAAGAGGGGTTGTTATCTTCCTTTTTATAGCGACTTGATGCTGTGGATCGAGGGGCAGCAGAATTTACAGAATGAGGCAACATAAGTGATGTCTCACTGTTAGTTGATTGAGATATGAGATGAGATTGTCTTGGATGGTTCTCTTGTTGCGGGACAGATGAAAAATGAAGATCAGTAGAATATCCCGAGGATGAAGAAAATAGATGGCCAACTACCCCATTGTTGGAAGACATTTGCGAAATGATAGCTGGAGAATGTTGCACGAGTTCCCTCTCCCTGGAATCCTGCTTGGAAACTGTTAGTTTAGGATATCTTTCTCCCAGAGGGGTTGGCAGAACAGGAAAAGAAGAAGACATAGTCCCAGAAACCCCAAAGTTACTAAGTTGTCTTGCACCTGATCTTTGAATAGATAAAGAAGGTTTTGCTTCCATTGTGGCTGTGTAGAAAAGGCAACTTCAGCTTATGTCATACAGAACTAGCTCAGTTTTTCTACTCACCTGAGGAACCTATACCACAAGAATATGAATGATGTATTGATGCTCAATTAGTGAAACACGCGGAAATAAATAACCAAGAACGTTAATCTATTCCCAAGTTGCAGAAAAGAGCGTGACAAGTCAAGCAAGCAATTTCCTTCCTCGTGATGATGAAGAAATGAACTTGGATCCAATTCTTCTCATAGCTGGAACAAAATAACCGCATTATAAACCTATTGTTCATCATAGCCAAATAAAATACAACCTCTTGGTACAAATTCATTTACTCATAGGCACGACCTACATCAATATGAAAGGATATAGTTCAGGCACTCCTCAGCTCTTGACACAAACTTGTCATGCTCTCTTTACAGGGTATACTTCAAGCTATAGTGTATGGAAAGCTAGAAGCTTTTCTACGGTCTTCAGAATTTACAAAATCAGGACGATGGAAACTTTGTTTTCCTATAGAGATGCTTAGAGTCTAGCCAGAAATTTTTGGGGATCATAGAGCTGAATGCAGTATGAGCTTAACTTGGTGTCTTGAGTACGAATGAAACATTGTGGCTCTTCACAAAGATAACAAATAGCAGAACCACGAACCATACACTAGACTGGACATGATTAGATTCATCTAAAAATTTAACCAGTCATCACTGCTGCATTATGATCCTAAGGTCGTAATATAATAGTATGATAACAATATAAACCTGCATACACAATTTTATATGGAAAGTCTCATCATTAATTGGTAATCATTTGCCCTTGTAGACCTCAGGATTAGTAGCTTGTGAACTCACCTAATAAAATTGTATGGATTCACAGGAGCCAGTGCATTTGAGGAAATATCATAGTGATTAGATTTAATTTATTAAATAAAGCTCTCATGTTTTCTATAACTTACATTAGGATAATCTGCATAAAGCTCTCGTCTTTACTCAAAAATCCCAACCTCCTATGATCATATCATTCCTACAGACCAGAAAGCGAAATTAATTATACAAAACCTTGAACAATTTAAATTACAGGCAGACAACAAACAAAAAAGAAAAAAGGAAAAAGATTTATAATTCAATCTTTCCTTTATAAATATAAAACCCTTTAACTTAAAGAATCCAATCAATATTTAATCACCCCTTCAAAAGATAATAAAAATCGTCATGGGTCGTCGTTGAAAAAATAAAATCTACCAATTACAATCACAGAAAATGAAATTTTGCATACATATCAAAAGGGAATCAAAATTCTTGCCTAAAATCGCAAAAAAAAAAAATAAAAAAAAAAAATCAGCAAATGAGATTTGAACAGCTCTTAATCGAATTCTTGTGCGATTAAAAATCTACGACACACGCCCATAATAGCTGGTCAGAGATACGTATATGCGTTAGTTTGTGTTCTGTGTGTAAATTCTAACTGGTTTATGGGGATTCCGTCACCGGCGAGTGCCCAAAAGAATTGAGCTGCCTTTCTTTGCCTCTTCTAGCGTTTGCGTTTGGCTTTTGTGATATTTATACTCCCGGCAAACTATAAGCACGCGCGTCAGTTGGCTCGTGTAAGATACTTGTCACTCTGAGATTTTAGTGGATTAAAAATTGTTTTGCAATTAATGTTATTTATTACGATAATAGACATTGATGACGTGACAATTTATTATCTCTCTCATTTTTCTCTCTATCCTTCTCTCCTCTCTAATAAAATTGAACTGTCAAATCTCATTATTTTACGTAGACTGATATATCATCGATATTATATCATTGTAATGATAAATAGCATTATTCTTTGCTAAAAATTAAATACAGCTCTTAATTTATTAAAAAGTAATTCAATTCTTCAAATCAAAAGGTTATTTTTATAATAATAAAATAAATTGATATGCTTGAATTATGTCTATTTTTTTTATATTTTGAGTTCTTTAACATTTATTTAAGATTTTTTTAAGAAATGAATATTTGTGGAAAATGAGAAATAGTGGGTTAAAATTCATTTTTTTTCTTATCAATCACACATTCTCCAATAAAATAATATTACACGTAAATTTTTTTTAAAAAAATCTTTTTTTAACTACACAAGTTTCAAAAAAAATTAATATTCCTCTCATTGTAATTCAAAATAATGTAGCTAAAGTAGGGCTTAATTTACTTGAAATTAAAGTAATTTTATTCATAGAAATTAGAGTTGAGTTGGACCTTCAACTGCTTTAGCTTCAAATGCCATTTTGGGTGATTAGTTAGTGGAATTTAATTAATTGCCTGGGAATTTCCTAGATGAAAAATTGAAAATCAAAATCAAAATTTAAAATGAAAATAATGCAAAATGGGAAGAAAAATTATTAGTCAAGATTTTACTATGTCAAAGCTCCTAATATAAATGCTCGAGTCAAAGCTCCTTATATAAACGAGGAGACCCTTCGTGTATATCACTCAACACACTGTTCTAATAATACAATCGACACAAGGACGATAATAATTCACCCTAATTAATTTGCTCATTTAATCGTATTCGGGTGGATTAATGATAAAAATGGAAGGAAGAAAAGAAATTACAAAAAAATGGATTCAACTCATAATAAAAAAAAACACTCATTTTCATGTACATAGGGGTAGAAAAGGATATTATAACAAGTTCTTCCCCCGAAGAGCCTCTAGGATATGGTGGCGGCGCTCAACATCTACTCTCGAAATTCATTAATTACCCAAAAATATTTGGCCATGAAAAAATAATGATATATGGCCAAAACTTTGCTTTCATAAAAAGTGGACACTACAAGGACAGCCCTTTGCACGATCCAAACTCAACCAGTACCAATGAAAATTGACAAATACTTTTATTGGAAAAAACTTAGGGTCCGTTTGATTGCAAATGTGGAAAATGGGTGGAAAGGAAATGTTTTACTGGGAATTGAATTGCCTAAAATTTGTTTTACTGGGAAGTGTAATTAATTGTGTTTGATTGGTATAATTTTCCACCTGGAAAATGTTGAAAGTAGAAGGGAATATGTAAAATCAGACCGACTATTGACTAAGCTTTCTTAAAACTTTATCGTTTTGGATGCAAGTTGCGAATGTAGAAGACCTCTTCCATGTTCAAAATGCCTTAATCAAACTACTGTGATGGACAAATACACATTTCTGAGAGAGTGTACGACCTGAATACCGGCCAACGAAATATAGTTCAAAAGAGCTTAACGAGTCTAGGAAACTAGGAGCTAAAGAGTGAAAACATATCAACTTTATATCTAATGAGCGTTTTTCCTTCTTCGTGTTAGCGTACACCTTGTGTCACTGTAAATTTTTATGTAAGCACGTGTATTCACACATTAAAGCATGTGTTGTTTAATTATTTTATACTTGAGTATTTAAAAGATATTTTTTGACATAGTGTGATTTTCAATTGAAACCAACACGTTACTTGGGAACCTCATAATACACTCATGCATATGCATTTGACGATTCGCTAATCGACATATGAATCGATTATAACAAGTCGATAAATTTAGAATCTCAAGTAGAACATTACAAAGTACATATATATACTTGTACCATGCTCATAAAGCACTTGGCACTAGCATAGTGCAACGGATATCGTCCACATTGAACAAATATTGCTTAGATTTTACGAAACGTAGTACAAAAAATTTGGAAGCTTTAATGTTTTTTTGGCCGTTGAATTTCGACACAACTTGATTCTACTCATATATGTCGAAACAGCCTATTTAAAACTTTAAGCAGTTAGATTCGAAATTCAACTAATATTTTCTTTAGAAAATATGCAGATATAATTGGGAAAAACAAGAAATCAATATTGTTGGACGTGTACCTTAATATAAGATCAGACCACTCATGATATCCAACCTTTACAAGGTTTCTACAGTCGCATCTCTTGAGGATTCACGGTCGGGCCACTTTGAACAGCCTAGCAGTGAAGGGCTGAACAAAACAATGGCCAACTAGGCTCGACCAACTAGTGACAAGACCGAGTCATGTCCGACACGAGCCATCCCGAGCCTTTCGGCACCGATGTAATAAAGCAAAACACTAAGAAATGAACTTACCCAAATCCATGACTTTTGAAGTATGACACAGTGGACTAATGTGTCATCAACATCAAGGATCCGTGCATCTTTTCCATCCCCACCTTTCAAAGAATTACAGCAACTACTCAAATACACTTCGCATTTTTGAATTTCCCCCTCACAATCTGCTTAGTACTGACTTGAACTCGTATATTTTCCCATGTAACCAATGCATTCTTGAGGGACAACCTCAAATCCTCCTATGTTGTTCAACCCAACACTAAATTTTCCAAACTCTCACAGTATTTCTTCAAACCAGAACCAGAAACAACATCATTTTTCTTCCTTCGATTATGAATGTCCAAATGTGCCACTCCTGAGCCAATCAAAAGGCTTATTATAAGTTAAAGACTTCCCTCCTTCGAGATTCCGTTCGTCTTTTTATTTTGTTGTTACTTATTTTTCCTTTAATTTGAAAACAACCCAACTTTTGTAATTGCTTCAGATGATGCCATTTCATTCTTAATTGACAACCATCATTGTTCCATTGCGAATTTTACTCGAGACCTGCTGATGTGAATTACAGTGGAAAGAGTCCAACTCCTGGATCAGGGTATACCAGAAATCTTTATCCTGTTGGTTATGGCATTAATCCCACTAGTTCCATGATTTCTGTAAGTTTAATTTAGTTCCGTTTTATCACTAGAAAATGTGCACAAAAATAGAGATCTTTCTTTGCAGATTCTTTTTGTGTCTATATAATTGCATTCAACTGATTATAAATTCTTATTGTCTGCTGGTGCAGAAGGTTATCCTCAATATGGACTAGGACCTGGTGTTTGCGATGCAACGAGCTCAAGGACTTCGCTACGAAACCATAAAAGCACTTTGCTACGAAACCCATAAAACACTATATTACACCTCCCTTTCCAAATCAAACAACAACCAATTTGGTAAACATTCCTTTTAGCGTCATCAAACAAATTCGGATGATTTTTCCAAGAACACATTTGATCGTTAACCAACCACTAACGAGCACATTTAGGCATGTTTGATGCATAGTACTTGACATGAACAGTATAACGAAGAATATTTTAATTCTTTGTTTACTGTCTAATCCAACATATCAAACATGTCAACATTATAGAACCATCATAGAATAAATCAAAGATAAAAAAGACTCAATACAAAAATTATCAGCATAATCTTTCATGTTCCAAACAAAGTTAATACATTCTCAAGCCAAGTTGCCGATTTCTTGATCTGATGAGATGTGGCATATCAACATGAGAAGAAGTTCAAACATAGATGAGAGGGGCACTAAACATTCATCAAATGGTAGGTGGTTTTTATGATCAAATTCAAACAAATAACTTGGATAATATTATCATCTAAGCTAGTTTTTCTAGGTAATATAAGTTTTATTTAGAACTACTAACCTTGATCTTACTAGAGACAAAGTATCCCTAATAGACAAAAATCTAGCTTTCTTAACGCCTTCAAGGCGCCCGAAAATCAAAACTATTTAGGACACATTTAGTACCTAGTATCACGCTTTTTCTTAATCATATCCAATATTGTCGAGACCATCATACCAAATGGACATATACTAAGATCAGAATCACTGGGGAGCTAAGGGTGAAGGGTTGTCCTCTGACCGACCTTCATCGAAGTTTTGAGAATAGCTTTGAGCATCATAATTGTATCGTATAGTGTTGCTTTTCCTCCTCAGAATTTGTTTCCATTGTGAATTGAACCTCCAAATCAACAGCCTTGCATAATATGATACATGGCAACAATTTTCCTGCAATCTTTTTTGAACACTTACCAATCTACCTGCAGAACTACTACACATAATTTTTCTTCTCAATTTCAGTATTTGAATCTTCAAGCTTGCAAGATGTGAAAATTTCATGGTTGAAGGAGTAAGGACCATAAACTGAATAGCTGCAGAAGAAAGAGTTTTGGCAATTTAATACATAAAAACATGTGGGAGATGCCTTGTAAAAGTGTTGATTCTATTGGACGTAACTCTCACTTGACAAAAAATGATTCATGTAGTAGACTCAAATTTACCGAAAACATTTTTTTTGGTTGGATGTAATTTACACGTCTATTAAACATGGCAAGGCTTTTTTATCAAAGACAATGCACGAATCCTGTAATCTTGTTGGGGGAAATTTTCACATCCACTAGAAGTGGCATTCTGTTCCAAGATAAATCTGTCAACAAATATTTGATGCCTGTGGGGTCTGATATTGGTCCTCTTCTGAAGGTATGATAGAAACTTATCCTTGTGCTGTAACATCAATGGGGTTGTGATAACTTATTTTGTGCATGCAGACTCAAAAGATGCTGTGCCTTCTTGTATCATATTCTGTGTTTTTTAACTCATCTAAAAATATCTTCTTGAAATGCCTCCAAGTCCAACCAATAGAGTTTAGAATTACACAAAAATGTACAGTTTTGAGTCCCACAGCCCCAAGAACGCGAGAGCATATTTGGTGTGCACTACTCGACTACAGTGTAGAGTACAAAAAAATGAAATTAATTGAATTCCATTAATTATAATTTTGTCCAGTCTAACATACAAGACGTATTTCAAAACAATCACAAGAACATATCTACTTTTTCTTGGGTATTATATTTTGTTCTATCTTTTCCTTTTTTGATAAGGACAAGAAACAGACGTTAATGAAGCAATGAGTTCCTCAATAAGGAAAAAGAGTAGAAAACATCAAAACAACTTTTACTCATTCGTCACCAAATTCCCTCAATTAGTAATCCGCTGACATAAGCCACGACTTGAACCCTATAGCATTTCATTTTGTGGTAACAATGTTGTTCCTTTCTGAATTTGAGCCAATCTGACATGCCTTTTTGTAAGAGTTAAATAAAAGTTATGGTATTAATAATCTGTTTGTAGACATATTTTAATGATTTTTCTTTAAATGTTTTATTTAATCTAACTAGAAAAACTTTTAGAGAAAGTTAAACTTCATGGTAAAAACAAACCCTTCATCTTAAGTACTATTTTCTTTGAGAAACAAGAACGGAAGTCCTACTTGTAGATCAGAAAGGTACATAACTCAGCATCTTTACAAGGAGCGGGACTACTTTTGGAAATTGAGACGCATATCCCTACTTATATAAAAGAG
>CAIGRS010249279.1:0-13734 GCA_903798395.1 Fraxinus floribunda
AGATCATTTCATAATTTTAAGTCTTGGGCCTTAATTTTTTAATATGGATCAACGACATTTTAATATTAATATCTACTTTTTGGTATTTGTATGAATTGAATTAACGTTATTCGACAGTTAGTTATTTATATATTTTCGAATTGGGCTACGTTAATTTGTAAAAGTTACGAATGAAAGGTTATTAGTTATATTCATGTAGTGTTACTGTAAATGTTAAAAAATTAATTATGGTACCGAACGGAACCGAACTCGAACGGTTCCATAATATTATATTTAGACCCGGCAATTCCATTTATTTAAACCCGAAAACTTTGGAACCGAACATAACTGAATCGAACCAAACTGACCCACGATCAGCCCTAGGGATGTCGGATGTGAAACTTACATTTAGCATTTTTGATGATTTTTTTATTACAGAAAAGTACCACATATTTCGTGTTTGTTTGATAAATATTTTTGAAAAGTAATTTTTGGATAATCGATTTTTTTGCAGCTAGATTATAATTCAGATTCATCTCCAGCCACAATTGCAATCTAAAACTAATAAATAAATTCCAATTTCAAATCAAATTTTGATGTAGAATAACATGAAGTATGAGCATGTTGTGGTGTAAGTATAAACAAACAAAAAATAATTATTTTGGGTGAATAGAAATGTGTAGTTATCTTAGTCATTTTACTCGGATCATGCTAGTGTGTGTGTGTATATATATATTGAAATTATTGTTAAATAATTTGTGGTGAAAGTATAATCACTTTTATCAAATGATCTATTTTTCAGAGAGAGAAAACTTTTGGAATATAAAGTTCTATTTAACTTTTAAATCTAGGTGGAGTGAATATCTACGTACACAATTTTTAGAGCATTTTCAATGCATCAATGTACATTGTCGTGCTCGTGCACGTAGCAAAATAGGGGATATATAGAAGAGCATCTCTAATGAGATTGTGAATTGCACTAATTGTGGGCCCATATACACGAGGCATTCCCAATGCACATTGTTGTGCATGTAGCAAAATACGGGATATATAGAAGAGCATCTCCAATTGGGCTATGGATTATGCTAATTGTGGGCCATATACTTGAGATGAAGTAGAAAAAGAGTTAATTGACATAAATAAATTATAAAAAAAATTAAGTGGAGGATCATCCTCCTTTTTTCTTGCCATTTATGCATTTTTATTTTTTTTTTACGATGTGGGTGACTATACTATTAGTAAGCACGACACACCATCATTAATTATCGACGACAATGTTGTCCATTTCAAAGTGCAGGAGAACTCGACCTATTAAAGTAGGAAACACAACTTGTAGAGTCGTCTAGACTTGTATACAACTTTGAAATATTAGATTCAACTGCTATTCGAAAATTTCTTTCCTAGATCTCAACAGTAGTCGGCAACTTGGGGGAGGCTATGCACTGTAACTGTGCATTTTCTTGAGCAAGTCTTCTTACAATCTGCTGGTTTGCATCGTGTGCTGCTCTATTGACGGCAATAAATTTCTTGCCTTCGCACCTTCCCCTTCCAGCAAATTTTCCGTCCACAAAAACTTGAATTTCGCCAGTTTTTTTACTCCACATATCTTTTATGTTGACTTTCCAACCTTTGTTTTGGCATATTTCATATAGCATTGTTACTGGATGCATCTGGATAGATTCTGGAGTGATCACTGGCTGTAACAAATCCTTTGCTATCTGCAGCCATCAACACAAAATGCTACACAAACCTTAATCCAAGTTATTTCAAGATTCCAAAATATAGCAAATAAAGAAGCATCCAGTTTAGCTAGTTGTCAATGGTGTAAAATCCCATCTTGGTCGTGGCTTAAGTACGAGAAAAAAAATAATCAAGAACTATGTTATATGTACAACTTTTTTGCACATTAACTTTGACAACCCTCTCACATAGGGGGGTGACAAATTTAAAAATCGTGAGCCCCACCCCATGTGAGGTGGCTGTACAAAAAGGCCGTACATTCAGCATTTTTGAAAAATCAATATCTAAGGAATTAAGCTACTCGTAACAAGGTGAAACCCTAAGCCTCAATACCAGCGAAGTGATTGCATGAAGGTTTTGTTGAGAATTAGAAACCCTAATTCTACCGTCAAAAGGAATAAAATTACATAAAGAAGTTAATGTCAATACGAAACTACATCATCTTCCGCCGTTACAAATAAAAATAATAAAATTGCACACCCTTATCTTCTCTAACCCTTCTAGCTTCTTAATGATAATATGAAGTTCTAATGACGACTCCCTTATCAGACAAATTAGGGCAAAATCGAAATTATAAGTCAACTTTTACAGTATGATGAGTCAACATTTATAATATAAGAAACTAAAATATTTGTCCAATTATACCTTGGTGGTTACGCTAATCGATCTGTTGGAGTCGATATATATTGCCCCGATCAAAGATTCGACAATGTCTGCAAGAGCTTTCGGCACATCAATCAGTCCCCAAGAATGCAAAGGATATTCCATGACTGCATCCTCAAATTCTTTAATCTGTAACACCAAAGTTAGTTTTCAAATAATGTAAATAATGTTAAAAAATAAATAAGAATAAATCCCAGTTACTTGTCCAGCAAGTATAGGTTTATTATGGCGTAGAAATTTGGGCAACTGGTGTTTCAAAGCCGCTCGTGCAAGCTTCTCTGTGTCAACATTGGCAGCTCGTAATCGGGTCAAATCGCCGGGTTGTAAATCCGGGTACAAAAGATAGTGTTCTTCAGCAACCATGAGATTGAGAACAGAATCACCAACGTATTCAAGCCTCTCGTACGACGATTCGCAATTTTCTACGTAAGACTGATGAGTAAAGGCTTGTACTAATAAATTTTGATCTTTGAATTCATACCCAGTAATATTTTTTATTTCTTCTGCCAATTCATCATCGTTTTCTAGTAGAAGACGTTTGAATAGATTTTCTTCACCTTCCATCACGATTAGATGAAGAACAGAATGTGAATGCATGTGTAGGGCACAATACAAGATAGGGTAAAATAGAATACAGTTCAGAAAAGAGAGATGTCTTTTATAATCATCAGGTGCAGACGCAGAACTTTAAAGTCAGGGAGCACAATCGAACTTGAAAAAAAGTTGGGAGAAATTTTACAATCGAAAATTTACGTTCAAAAAATTCATACCCCATATAATTTTGCATTCAAAAACTTGCATGGGAAATGACTTTTGGACGTAAAATTTCGAAAATTTTCGATGTCATATTCCATATAAAATTTCCTAATAAAATGATGAAAATTACATTGAGAAATTTGTATCGCAAAAATAATAAATGTTAATGAAATGATTGAATTTTTTTTAAAAAAAATGCGAGTTAGACGTCTCTTTAAAACTCATGTTTAACGTATTTTTAACTATTTGATATCTATTTGGACTATTCGATATGCCCATAATGTAGGCTTCGAAATAAACTTTGAGATGACATAAGCACTTTGTAGATTCAATTAGCGTACGATCGTTGGAGAATTTTTAAAATTAGTATGTTATCGAAATTCAAATTTATTGTGATTTTGCCTTGTTTGATGGAAATTAAAATCAAATTTTTAGTAAATTTTGATTAAAAAAAAAAAAAGAAGTTAAAACAGTTATAGATTATATGAAATATGTTATTAAAATTAATTGTTAACTTTGATTTAAATTAAAATTTAGATTTCAATCGACAGCAAACATGACTTTAAAAAAAAAAAAAAAGTTGAGGGCACGTGACCCCCCCGGGGTCCGTCCCTGTTAATTATTATAGTTTAGCCTTGGGTGGTTACCATAATTTTTATTCATTATTGCAGTTAAATTTCTCAATCTTTATTCGTTTTAATATTATATTTTTCTAAATTTTTTTGATCAAATTCTTATTTTCAACCTTTAATTAATTAGTGTATCAGGTCATTGATGATGATTTATGTCAATTTCCGTGCTTTGAAATGATGAAAAAATATTTTTCGTACTTCTTTATTTTTTAGATAGGATGAAAAAATAAGTTGTTATACATTATTTCTATGGACTTTTTAGATATAAACTGTTATTGGAAATAAAATGTGCTAACAAACGATAAATTCGAGGATAAGAATATAAATGATATAATGAGTAAATATTAAGAATCTTAAAGAATAATTAGCCCGTGTTTGTCTCTCTTTAAAATAACTCTTTTAATTTTCATATTCATTTTCAACTAAACATTCATACAATAAATTATTTTGCGAGTAAATCAAAAAGTGTTCTTTACTTTTTAACCACACATTCTCCAAAAAAATCATTATTGAAAACGTCATTTTTTTTTCCAAAAGAACGACCCTCAAACAAGAGCTTAAAATGTGGTGTAAGAAATAAAAATTGTGATGTCAATATAATTACCCTTTAGCCTTTTATAGATGGATTCTCAGTTGAAACAAAAATTGAAATTATTTATTTTAACAAAAAAAATAAGACTTAGTTTTAAAATAAGTAAATTTTTATAGTTTAAAAGTAAAAAATAAAAAAATTCGGGTACCCTATATGGATGAAAAGAATTACTTAAAAGTGGTTTTATACGTATATATAAGTTGGAACCATATGCTTCGATCAATTCGAAATGAAAACCAAAATGAGTAAACTCCTTGTGAACCTCAAACTCTCAAAAGAGAAGAATTTAAGTTAAATGCAACCTTTGAAAATTATTGTGCCCAACTCGACCTTAGATGAATATAATAAGAGGACATGAGAGATTCAGTAAGTAGAACTAGACAAGACGAAACCCGATTAGAACAAGTTTACAATTCCATCGAACAAAGAATACCATATTTCCACGACTTTTTGGTACACAATTAAAATCATTATAATTACTCAGAAACTCAAGTCCATCAAAGACAAAACTCACTTCGGCTCTAAGCTGTTTTCTAGCCCATAATACATTTAGTGATCTACTCTCAACTGTACAATCCTCTTAATTTCCGAGGCTTCAGAAGTACGGCAATCTTCTATGGAATTAAGGTGTACTTCACGTGCTTCTTCAAAGCCACCTTGAATGGGAAAAGAACAATTCCCTTTACACTGGAGTCCAAGACTACGACACACATTTAACAACGAATGTGCAGCTAGAACACGTTTCATGCCTTATGAGCTGCCCGAGAAGAAACTCCATGCAGAAGTCTGACAAACCCCAAGAAGCTGAGTTTACCATCAGAGCGTCTTATCCAATCCTGTAGAACTACATGGATTGGTACAGATGGACTAAGTCCAAGTTCCTGTTCAGAATGTAGGTGAATATGAGTATTTTTTACCAACAATTTCATGAATCTAAATCCATGAGAAACAATCTTCTGATGATATTTTAAACTGACATTCCAACATCCACGAGATTTTTAACAATTTTGAGATAGATATACTCAGATTATGTAAATATCACCGATCTCCCATAATAGTAGCATTGCTATAAACAATGCCGTAATCAATAAAACTGACGAATTTACCTTAACGGGTCATCCAATGTAGTGTTAATGTAAAGAAAATATAATCCAGTGAATGGTGTTAAATAGAAAGAAAAAAGAAACAAGTCGTGAGGTAGTAAAATAATCATTTATCTGGCTCTTAGTCATGCCTCATTTCCAGATAGCTTTAACAGCATGGCTATGGCTGTTATAGTGATATTATACCCTTTTGTACATCAATACACACACACAGAGAGAGAGAGAGAGAGAGAGAGAGAGAGAGAGATACCGAAGCAAGTTCCTGAATCATAATGGGCCGGTTACCATCCTTTTCGAAAAACTCGTAGGCACGGCGTGCGTGTTGCTCCCAGCTTTCCATCCCTTCGAGCTGATGTACGCTTATTGCTGCTGCACAAAATTCTTCGAAGTCCAATTTTTTGTATTGAAGAGAACTCACCTACATTATACATGAAAGTGCATTAAGCAATTATCATCACCATTGTGGTGGTAAGTCTGAGTAATGACACAGAAGTAATAAATCCAAAACTAAGAATCAAGATTTTTTAAAACGAGGTCACTGAGAGTTTTACCACATTGACATAATCTAGAACCCGTGAATCCTTCATTGCATCAGTGGAGTTCTTTGCCACTGCCTGCTGACAGCAACACAATCGGTAAAAGCAATGTAGAAGATAAAAACAGCATAGCATCGAGCTTTTTCAGGGTTGGGGTAAGTAGAGAGGGCTAAAGAGCTGACCGTCTTCAAATTATGCAGGGATATAAATCCACTTTTGTTAGGTGCTACTAATATGAACTGTTCTCGGAGATATGCTAGCTGTGATATTGTCAATGTTTTTGCAAGAGCCTGTTACAAAGCAAAAAAGTTCTTCTAGTAGTTGGATTAATACTGAATGAAAATGAGTTTGGTGAGCAGAATAAGTTAAGATGAGCTTATGTATATAAAAATAACGAAACTGCATTAAATTTTCCTCCTTTTACATCCTAATCATCATGTTTGTATTGTACATTTGGCAATATTCGCAATAAGCTTCTCTGATTCAAGTCACAGCTTTAAGGTAATTTAACAATGAATTTAGCATTACAAGATGCAGTTTAGTTTCACAAAAAAGAATTTTATGTACTTAATTTCATTAAATGATACCATGTAACACAATAAATTAGCATTTTGTAGCTAAATAATTCGTAATAGTATTATTCATAGTTTTGGACTAGTACTATCAGCCAAATATACATACCGCTAAGGCTGATCTTCTCAGAGAAGAAGAACATATATAAGCTTTAACAAGCTTATATGTTAGCATATCCAGAGGTATCTTCACATCTTGGTGTCCAGCCAGCCATGGATGACCTAAACAAGACAATTGAACATATGCATTAGAATATTATGCAACCACACTAAACAAGGCAGTTCCCATAAATTTTCTTGGAGAGATCAGGAAATGGGCTAGGAGCATGTTTCGCTAAAAGTTCACTTATAAGTAATTTACTTGCAAGGAAATATGTAACTTTTAACATAAATAATTTTTTTTAAGGTCAAAGTTGAAAATAGGTGAATTATTTTGACAGGAAAGTCAGAGATACTTTAAAAGAAGCAACTTTTTTTAACTCAAAAAAAGGAAAAATGTAGCTTATCCAAACATGATGACGATGTCAAGAAAATATGCATAGAATCCTTTTGAAGGTGGGAATTAGACCAAAAGTCTGATAGATAACACAGTCTAGTGCGTAACTACTTACTGAGTGCCTGAGCTGCCGTTATTCTTTTACGGTAATCCTTGTTCAATAATTTCTTAACAAAATCTATCGCGTCAGAAGATAATGAAGGCCATGGGGCTTCATCAAAGCTCGGTTCAGCCTTTAGGACAGCTCGGAATATTCCAGATTCTGTCCGAGCCCAGAAGGGTCTGCTTCCACAAAGTAGTATATAAGCAATCACACCAATACTCCACATGTCGGCTTCTGTTCCATACGATCTATGCAAAACTTCCGGCGCCACATAGTAAGCACTTCCAACAATATCACTCAGCCTCTCATCTGCCAAAACATCTACCAGTCAAAATATAATCTACCGAAATAGTTATAATAAGTGTGTTTAATTGTGTGGAGCCTAATCATATAGTACATTTATGAGATTGAGGTTTAGCATGTAAGAAGCAGAACATAAAAATATCTAGAAATATACTTAACCTGGCTTTACATAATCAGAGAGCCCAAAGTCAATGGCCTTCAGAGGAGAGTGATCTTCTTTTGAAGAAAAGAGAAAATTCTGAAGCAAGATTTAGAAAAACTTGTCAACAGAGGCAAAAAAAATTATCAATCAAAGCATATAAAGAGAAAGGGATACCGTTATTTTATTTTTGTGCACACATGGTCATGGGAGCACGAAAATCAGCTGATCTAGCTTTTCAACCCACAAAAGAAAAATAGTTGTACAACATAAATGACACCAGATTACTAAGACCTAGATCAAGTACTGAAATTTCAGTTGCAATTTATCATCTAGATTTAGGCCATACTCCAAAGGTTGTCTCTACAAGGAAACATATTACTGTAATCAACTAATTTCAATTAGTGCTTCCTCAAAACAGGGGAGAGACTCCAATGAGGCAATTCTAGATGAGCCAGTCTCAAACTTTCTACGTAGGTTTTGAATACTAGGCCAGAAGGAGTGGTGAACAACAGATGGTAGAATTCTTGTTTTCAACAAAATAAGGAAAGTAGGAAAGCCAGTATACCTCCGGTTTTAGGTCACGGTGAACCACACCTTGAAGATGACAATAAGAAACCACACTTAAAATCTGTATCATGACAACTTTGGCATCTTCTTCTGAGAATTTGCCGCCCCTAAGTCAAAGAGATTAATAATTAGCTGGTAGGATTGGAAACATAAGAGAAGTTTGCTAAAGATGGGAACAAAAATCTTTGAACATACCTAGAAAGTATCCTATCCAATAATTCTCCTCCTGTGCATAATCTGAAAAAAAAAATAGACGTTTGCATCAGAACTTCAAAACTCAATTAGTAATTAGAGTGTAGGTAGTATTCGTATAACACTCCAAAATTACACTACTGCACTGTTCAAATATTTGTTTATTTCATTTCCTCTGTGATGGGGGTTTGGGTGGGAGAGGGAGGTTGGTTGAGAATGGTTCAAGTTACTAGTTGAACACCTCCATAATTTTCAAGTTTCAATATTGCCAAACTTCTAATTAACAAATTCAAGACTTGGACAACTTCACTGTATATTTACTTCTCAGATGACCAACCAAATTATATATAGATTTTCAGCATTAACTGTACCAAGTAAAGAAAGATATAGATGACTTAAATATATCTTTACATCATTGACCAAGCAAGACACTAACTTTAGAAGTTGAGTCCACTTAAATATCATGCATGGCCACCATACGCAAGACAGTGAAAACTGAGCTCCAAATAATTAAAAAGAGAAAAGTTAAAAAATTGTTAAATGAAGATCAAATCATATGACACAAAGTTGCCATGAGGGCTGACAAAAGTAAAAAGCAACAAATAAAATTGAATTACATTTTATCTTCAGTCACCCATCTACTTGTCAATTTAATTTCGTACTATTTTGAATTTTCATTGGCTGGAGGTCTCGTTCTATGTCTTCCTCCTAAGTTTGTATTTCATTCCTCTAGTGATAAAATCTCCACTACGTGGTGGTTTGATTCTATAAAAAAATAAAATAAACAAGGAATACAACATAAGTAGACCCTGGTAAGTGACATTTCAACGGTCAAAACTTACTCCATCACCATATAAACATTATCTTCATCCTCATAGGCATTGTAGAATTTCACTAAATTCTTATGTCCTGTTAGTGCACGTAGTATCTTCACTTCTCTTCTAACGTCTTCAATGGCAATGGGCGTAGTCATCTGCATATAAAATAAAGATGAGCTTTGGTTTTTCACATTCTTTCGGCTAACCATACACAGCAGATATAGAACACTTTTGACCACGGGCTGAGTTAAAACTCTTTTACATGATAAGGTTTCATGAGATAATGCCACTCCTGATGACCAAACTTTCCATCTATGATTCATCAAAAATATACAATACATACGTGTAATAGAAATCACAATTCACAGATTCAGTAATAAGAATAAACATAATGTTCCCGAAAGACGAGTAACAAGCCACAGTCCATGCATGCATCCTTTGTGAAATTTATGATAACTTGGCCATTACATTATATCTAATTTCTGACTTCATGTTAGTATGACATTTGAAATTTGAAGTTCATTACATTCGCCTTACATTGGCCAATGTACACCTTAAAAAACAGCAAAAAATTATGATACGTCAATAACCTAATAAAGTAATGCCCAACTTATGATATTTAATACCGAAATCTGAATCTCAAAGCATTTAAACATCCTAAATGCACGCGATAGGTAACAATTCAAACTGTTGCAGGAGGCCACTAGGTCATAAAAGCATTTCAAACAAGACGTGAAACAATAACAAAATTTAAGATAGCATCATAACTAACAGAGTGATACCAACAATCTAAACTAAGATAAAATAATATCTAATAACTCCAAATCTTTGATAAACTGAAATGGGTAATCGCATAAAAAAAAATAATGATATGGACATAACAGTAGCAATTATAACACAATACATTTTGCACTACATATTTTAATCATAGTAGTAAAAGCTGAACTTAGTTCCATTTTGAAAAGGCCAGACCTTTGATTTTGGAATAACTTTAACAGCCACATCCTGGCCCTTCAAGCTATCCCTCTTTCCCTTAGCTGAACAAGTGTACCCAAAATGACCCCTTCCCACCTCTTCCCCAAGCTCAAAGTGGTTGATGATGTTCTTGGAGAACCCAAAATTCTTGTCCAAGCCAATAATCTCACACTCACTCCCTTCAGGTATAGTAGCCTCATTAGGCTTCACGGAGCCATGTCGCCTCGTGAGCAAGGCCTTAATATGCTTAGCTGGTGATGGTGGTGGGAATGGGCGCTTAAGGAATCGCAAAGGGGTTGAAGGGACACTGCTAGAGTATGCAGGGGAATTCTTGAATGCACTATGCAGTGGACTTGGGCTGAAAAATGGGAACTTGGGTGTCTTCCCAGTTGAAGAATTGAGTGGAGGCTCATTGTTTTCGCCTGGGAGATTTTCAGAGAAATTTTTCGGGGGATCAGAGGGTTTTCCATGACAAAGTCCCATGGAATGAAGAACCCAATTGTAAGAAGATTCAAGAAATAAGTGAAAACCAAATTTAAAAGGTAAACTTAAGAACTTATTATCAAGCGGCGAAAAAGTCAAAAACAGAGGAGATTAAACCATTTGAAGCGACGAGGAATTCAAATTCGAGGGAATTTGAAGTTCAAGAAATCGAAAAAAGTACAATGAAAAATATATACAAATAATAATATTTTGAAAGTTCAAATCTTCTTACGGAAACTAAAGAAAAGCGATTTTTTTTTAGCTTGATAAGCAGAACCCAGGAAGGGAAACAAAAGAATTTCCTAATGCAATGAACTTCCAAGGCAAATCCCAGAGGATAAAGAAATGCCCAAGAAGGGAAAAGAATGAAAATTCGAGAACAAAGAAAAAGTATAGAACTTTCCGTTGTAGTGATCAATGCCACAGATTTCTGAGGGAAAAAAATCAAGAATCAGAAGAAAAACTAACTAGTTGCAGCTGAAGAAGTGGAAAGAAATAGAATTTCTGGAATCAATCAATCCAAGCAAGAAAAGAGAACCTCGAAAAAAAATTAGTACATCAACAAGAAGGTAAAGAAATGGGACTGAATAAAAAGCAGAAAAATAAGAAAAAAGATGCCTGTTGCAAGAAAAGAGCAGCGAATGGGAAAAAGGAAAGAGACCAATCCTTTTCATTTTACTTTTCCCTATTGTTCTAGAGAAAATTGCTCATTGGTCCCCCAGCCTATACTTGATCTGAACTGAACCTATTGTTATAATAATTGTACAATCTATTTATTAGAATTGGGTTGTGATCGAATTCTTGTCCAGTATTTGATTGAAAATATTGTTGGATGAGTACTAGAGTTGGTAGTAAGTCCTTGTTTGATCCACATTAAAATTTTTATTCTCATTTTTTACTCATTTTCAACCACACATTTTTCAATAAAATAATATTTTCCATCACATTAATAATTTTTCTTTCTTTTTCAACCAAACATTTTCCATCAATCTATTATTTCAAAATACATTTTTCCAAAATCATGTGGCTCAAATTTACTTGTAGATGTCTTGAAATAGTCTAATGTGAATTTGACTCATTTTTTATCCTAAATTCCCCATTATTGATTTTACCATTATATTAAGATTTCACCTTATATTAAATTCTTCATATATTAATTCTTCTAGTATGTTAGGGATTCTTTGGTTATAAAGATGTGGTGTACAACGCATATTGAAATTGACCAATAATCCAATTAGTTATTAGTCCAAAGAGATCCCTTGTAACTCATTACTATTGATTATAGTAAATTCTTCGCCTCTACCCATGATTTTCCCGAATTTGGGTTTCCACGTAAATCTTGTTTTCTTTATGATCCGTTGTTTTTATATTGCTCAAATTATTCTCGTCTTTAATTATTTGACCGAATTCATAATAAGTGGTATTAGAGTAATTCTGACATCTTAGTTGGTTCATAACAAGTGGTATCAGAGTTGGAGGTTTTTTTGACAGTTCTTGGGAGGTCCAAATCGGTTATTAAAACGAGATTTGAACAAAGTCAATTATTTCGGGATGTCAAATATGAAGTTTGAGATTCCGCTTTTGAATCGCAACAAATTTCTTTGTTATGGCGGACTTTTTTGTTTAGATGCTGGAGGAAAAGCAATGTAAAAAATCGATTATATATCTTGGAAGGTTCAACGAACACTTTGGATATAGTTGCAGCTTATGGTTCAATAAGCGGTAACTCGGGTAGAGTTGGTGGTAATCGGGTTGCTCATGGTAATTCGAACAATGATATTAAAGAACTTCCCAATAGCTTAAGTGGAGCTCGTTGTGATCTTGTCAATCATGTTGCTTGTGGTGATTCTAGCAAATTTGACAACACAAGTGTAGTTGGAAATGCTTGTGGTGATTTTCAAACAAGTTTGATGACTTGACTAGAGCTGGTAATGAAAGCAGGTTTTGCACACAAGATGATTCTGCTGGTAAGCAAGATTTGGAACTTGTTCACAGTTGCTGAGTATATTTGGAGGGGCATGGTGGAAGAGGTTGAGTAATTTAGTGGAGTGTTTTGTTTGGAGAATTTTGTTGGAGTTGAAGAGTTAAGTTTTATTCCTTGTAATGGAATTCGTGTCAAGGTGAAATTTGTTAGAATCGGTCGAATTCTTGTCGAATATTTGATTGAAAATATTGTTGAGGGAATATTGAAATTAGGAGTAGACTTGAAGATGATTTGAACGAGTTCAATGTGAATTTGACTCTCATTTTATCCAAAATTCTCCATTATTGATTTTACCCATTGTATTAGAACTTTACATTAAATTAAACTTTTCATGTATTAATTCTCCTAATATATTAGAGATTCTTTGATTAAAAATATGTGTTGTGCAACACTTTGAAATTGATCAATTGTTCAATTAATAATTGGTTCAAAGAGATTTTTTTGTAACTCCTTACTATTGATTATAGTAAATTCTCTGTCTTTATCCATGGTTTTCCCGGATTGGATTTCCAAGTAATTCTTATTTTTTTTTGTGATCTATTATTTTCATATTCTTCATATTCTTCTCGTCTTTAATTCATAATAAGCGGTATTAAAATGATTCTAATATTTTGATTGATTCATATCACTCTTGTTAAATTGTTATATGAAACTCTCGTATCAAATTTTACAATGATTTTTCTAACGGAGATAGTATCTAATAGTTTGAATTAATACTTGAGAGCATGCAACTAATAAACAAAGATCTGAAAACTTTCCATCATTAATGAATAATTATATCCTTACTAATATAAAAAAACGAATCCTCATATCAATGTTCATTTGTGAAGCATTTTGACTTCCCATTTATCTCCCTACTAATATTAAAGAGCGAATCCTCATATTACTGTTCATTTGTGAAGCATTTTGACTTCCTATTTTATTTCCCACCAATTACCATTTTCTCCACTTTATCCACCCCGCAGGTTACTGTTCATTTGTGAATCATTCTTTATTCCCATTTTATCCCACCATTTCATTTTTTTCCATTTTATCCCTATCGTTTACTATTGATTTGAAAAATAATTTTTGTCCACAGTGTATCAAAATAAAAGGGCA
>CAIGRS010249295.1:0-19829 GCA_903798395.1 Fraxinus floribunda
CATATACATACACATATATAAATATGAACTCCAATAAAGGGTGATTCACAATTGAATTAGGACGTTCAATTTCTGCATCTTGATTGTTATAAGATGGAAGCTGATTCTTTGCATCAGAAGCATGTTTCAGCAGATCTTGACCTCAAGAACAAATTTCTATATGTACACACACACACACACACCCATATATGAGTGTATGCGTATGTGTTCTTTGTGTGCTTCTACCATTGTATGCTAACAAACCACATTTGTTCTTTAATGAGACCTAATCATCCACAATGAGTGGAGCTGTGATCATTTGTATTTTTATGTGATTTTAGAGTGATATAACAATATCTCTTAATATAACTATTATAATGCTATTAATTAACATATATAATCATATATCTGCTTTTGAGCCATCAAATGAAAAATTTGTGCTTCATGCTAACTGATATTAATAAATCTTATATATTTCAACAAGTCACAAATCTTAAATATTCACAGTCACATCCCTAAAAAAATTTATGTTTGGAAGTTATTTATATTTCACCATATGAAAACAGAAAAATGGCTGCAGAAAATTCCTTTCATTTCGTTTAATGATTCTTGATCCTCATAGTAAAAAATTTCGAGAAAAACTATTGCAATTCATGTACTTGAATCTAATTTCTTTCAACTGTAAAATAAGATACTCCATCCGTCCCAATTATATAGGCTAAGTTTCCTTTTGCTTCTTCATTTTGTTCACTTAAGATATTAATCATTTCTATTGCATAAGCCTACAAAATCTTTTTGACACATAAATGAGACCATTGGATCTATGAACTTGTGATGCTAAATTGATGAAATTTGAAATTTTATGACCAGATGATCAACCAAAAAACCTAAGAATCGTGTTAATTATTACAATGAATGTTTCTCAAAATGGCGTGGTGTAAAAAGCAAAAACGTGTTACCATTTTTAGGATATTCAAAGTCAAGTGGTTTCCTATATTTATATTACTGTACTCGATTATCCTTGGGTTCTTTATACTTTGTCCCTTCATGTTTGTTACATAGATATATATATATATATATATATATGTGAAAACATATAAAGGTGATACTATCCTTCTGAAATTGCTTTTTTCTTTTCGTTTTACAATAAAATTTAAACCAAAATTCCTTGATCCTTAAATCTTTGATGTCACCGATAGTAGTTGTATTTCCTGTACAGCTATAAATGATGAATAATTGGGTAAAGAATCCTGCATGTGTGTGTTTTATTCATAGTAATATTTCATTTTTTTTTATATGATTGCTTATTATCTTTAAAAAACTGAGCTTGTATATATATTTAACTATTGCTGATTATGCATTGCAGGTTTCAGATTTGACTCAGGATACTATGAATGCTTTTTCACACGTACCTCCGGGGTTTCGATTCCACCCAACTGATGAAGAACTTGTTGATTATTACCTTAGGAGAAAGATTACTTCAAGACTCGATTTCGATGTTATTAAAGATGTTGATCTGTACAAAATCGAGCCTTGGGATCTTCAAGGTAGGTTGAAGACAGAATATAAGTAATTCTTTAACTTAAACTTTTACATAAATAAAAATGTCTTCGCTTTAAAAGGGAATTTTTAGATGATGTGATTCAATAACAAGCGTAGCAATTCATTTATGTTTTTTCCTTTAATAGAGCTATGTAGAATAGGAACAGAAGAGCAAAATGACTGGTACTTCTTTAGCCACAAAGACAAGAAATATCCAACTGGAACTCGCACAAATAGGGCAACAGCAGCAGGATTTTGGAAAGCAACAGGTAGGGACAAGGCCATTTACTCAAAGCATGATCTAATTGGGATGAGGAAGACCTTGGTGTTTTATAAAGGAAGAGCGCCAAATGGTCAAAAATCAGATTATATTATGCATGAATATCGCCTTGAAACAGATGAAAATGGGACTCCACAGGCAAGTATATACATTTATTTTCCTGTATATGTATAACATTATATAGGTTTATAGGGTGAAATAAATTTATCTCCTTCAACTTAGTGTTAGAGTAGGCAAAGGCCTAAGATTTAAGTAGTCATACGGCCTACCCATTTATGATAATTGTGCACGTATCAAACTTACAACGAAAATTAAATCGTACATGCGTGAAAGGGCTTGTGTGAAAGACGAAAATATATGTACTAACGTCTTGAATTTATATTGTTGTTCAACAAACAGTAGCACTACCAATCTGCAATCTTCTTAATCTTAGCATGGAAAATATTTCTTAATCTATGCATGCATTACCAGATATCAACATTAGCACATCCAACTTAGCTTCTTTTTGAGTTATAAACGTGTTTGATTGATAATATATATTAACAAATATTCGGAAAAATGTAAAAGATTGAAGTGAAAGTATATTTTGAATTTTACACAGGAAGAAGGTTGGGCTATCTGCAGAGTGTTCAAGAAGAAGATTGCCAGCATGCATAAAGTCAGTGAGCATGACTCCCCAATTTGGTATGACGATCAAGTTTCATTCATGCCGGAAATTGACTCGCCGAAACAGCAGAATCTGGATTACCACTATCCTTATAATTCCTGCAAGAAGGAGCTTGATTTACAGTATCAAATCCCACATGATCAGCACTTTCTTCATCAGCTTCCACTTCTCGAGAGCCCAAGAATGGTACAGCCACCAACCAGCATGAGTTGGAGCTCAATTTCTGCCTATGGCGGCCTTCAAATAAACAATTCATCACACACTTTGCAGTCTTCAATCCAAAGCCACGATCAGCACAACTTTCACTCAGTTTACAGAAACAATACTAATGAACAGCCTGCAGGAGATCAAGTGACCGATTGGCGTGTACTTGACAAGTTTGTCGCATCCCAACTCAGCCACGAAGAGTTTGTTTCTAAGGAAAATGACTATTCCAATGCAGCAGATGCCGCCTTCCATGGAGGCACAGATGAATCCAATATGATGGTGATCACACAATTGAACAAGCAAGAAACAGCACCTGAAAATAATGCCTCAACCTCATCCTCCAGTTGTCAAGTTGATCTGTGGAAATGAATCCAATAAAACCAATATGCAACCAGTATGTATATACTGATCATATAAGCATACAGATGTTGAGGGTAAACATCATTAATTTGTCCAGTTTCTTGTAAATAATAAAGCTAAAATTATAGTATAATCTAACTATTGAACCATGGACTACCCACCTAGGATTAAGTTAAGGGAATGTTTGGTAAGAGGACTGGATAGAAGAGCGGACAAGATTTTAACTTCTTTATCTTTTTTAGTCCCGTCCGCTTCTATCCACTACAACAGACCAAACGTGCCATACAAGTATAAAGAATGTAGCCAAGATGTTATTCTTGTAAGATAAAGGCTATAATTTGCTGCAATTGTTGGAATTGCAGCATTGCCAATATGTTATGATCTTATAACCACAGATTCTTTGTGTTGCCCATCCGTGGATATTTGAAGTTATGTTCCAGTGTTTGTACTGATATATAGTACGAAAATTATAATATAAAAATATTCATTTTGTTTGTAAAAATAATCTAGAATTGCCTTTATAATCATGATTTACTATGTTGCACCATATAAAAAAAAAATGCATTTTTAGATTCAAGAATCTCCCAGTTTCTTCATTTCTTCTGGGATGGATTTCCAGTGTTTTTTTATTTTTTTTTTCCTTATTTTATCATTATTATTTTGTTTGAACTATTATGGGGTATTGGGGTTGCTACACTCTTGAAGCTATTTTGGGGAAAAAAAATGTTAGGCTCTTTTCAGTTTTTTACATGAATAACTTTGATACTAATACCCTCTGTTAAATACATGTCCTTCAGATTCAAGAAAACTGTATGGCATGTTCTGTTGGGGACTAGACAGGATTGGGCTGTGGTTGTTCGGTCCAATGTTCTCTAGTCGGATCATAAGAAGTCGATGCTGCCGAGATTCGAGCAAAAAAGCTGTATTTCTTTTAACATTCTAATAAAAAAACAGTTTTAACTTCTGGAATACATTTCATGTAACTTAAAATGGCCAGTAGTGTTTGAAGTGTGAGGAGCTCTATTAAATTGTGATATCAATTAGTTCAAATTCTAACTTATCGACAAATGAATCGACTACATTTATGCAAGAAACAACTTGATTAGCCATTAATTACCCAATAGGAATGCATCAGATTGCTCACGAGTAGGGATGAAAGTTGACCTTAGTAATCATTCAACACAGAAACTTTTATCGATCTTTATGATTTTGGAGGGCATTCTTTGGCTTTGCAGTTACGTACCACCAAAATAACGTCACTTTGAAGGGTGGCGTGGTAGTTAGCACAGTGGGTTCCAAAATCTTTTCAAAAAAGATTTTCTTCTTTACATAGAAGTTAAGTTTGTAATGATTCCTAAGAAAAATTTAGCTAATGTTTGGTGCCATTTTTTTTTAAAACCATTGTTTTGAATAGCGAAATTTTGGAGAATGTATAGTTAAAAAATAGGAAAAAATTTGAGTTTACATGTAGAATATTTTATTTTGTGAATATATGGTTGAAAATGAGTACGTATAAAAAAGAGTTTTAAAAGAATGAGAGACAAACGGGGTTTAAAAATGAGGATGAATATGGTACTGTACTGAGAAAGACTTCATAGTAAATGGGAAAAGAAGAATAAACGACCATGGCACATTGTTTTTAATTTTCTCCTCAAACCAAATGGAAAACTCGGTAAAGCAGCGAACGATGTAAGTAAATTTATAGAGAGTTTGGTGGGGATTAAAATTAGATTTTTAGTAGATTGTGATAGAAGTTTTTGAAATGTGTGGTTGAAAAGCTATGGAACCCATAAAATATGTGGTTTATATTGATTAATTGACTTTGACTTAAATTAAAATTTGATTTTAATCTGTACCAAACAGGGCCTAAGGTTGCAGCAAATATCTTTTTAGATTTATCAATTTAGGAAATAAGTTAAAGTAAAAAAACAACTCTTTTTTGCTATAACTAAGAATAAACTAACATTCCCAATTATGTATGGAAACAATGCTGGCTTAGAAATAAGTCTAACTTACTTTCGAGTTTAGGCAAACATGCTCAGCTTTAACCAGGTACCTTATTCGGATGGATTAGACAGTAATGCACGGTATTAAAGTCTAAAGAACAAAAATAATTCATAATTAAGCATAATGTAGAATGCGTGCTTTCACTTATAAATTCACTGCTTTGAAAAATATATACCTTCAAGTAATTTTGTACCTCAAAAATAATGGAATTCAGAAATCATAAGTTAATTGCTCAGAGGACTTTTAAGAAGCAAAATACACCTGTATTTGCTCAAAAACGCCAAATCAATACTCAACCGTTAATCTATGAGCACTGGCCACTTGATGTTGCCATGTTGGATAGATGAAATTGTTGTTGAACTTGAAAGCAGCCAAGAAAATTTAGTGGAAACAAATTTGGATTTGTGAGACTATTTCAGAGATGTCATTTAGCTTCAGTATGAACTTATGCAAACAAAGAAACACATTCATATATGTGTCGTGTTTGTGTGTGTGTATAGAGAGAGAAAAAAGAGAGAGTGGAGTAGGGTTTTTGTCAGTGGAGGAGACAAGCCCGACAGTACCTTTCAAGCAAAAAAAGATTATCCAAATCCACATGCTGATTGTGGGAATGTTCCCAACTCATTGACCTCTCAATCTTCGGAAAACAGAGATAGTAGAATCCTAAAAGGAAAAGGCTGTTGAAGTCAATGCATCTGTGGGGTTGCATCCCAAGCACATTGAGAGAAATAATAATTGTAGCATGGTTTCAGGAATATAATGTTGTGTGTAAAGGAAGTTAACATCATTAACAGCATGAAAAACGTCATGTGACTATAATCATGTTCCAAGAACACTTCTGTTTGGCTTGTTTTTATATTATGGCCTATTCAAAGCATTCTGCACCCTTGTTGTGCCTATATTGCTGCAATTGATGCCATGGACTGCTCTCTTAGCAGCATTGCGATGTCATGCCTGTCTACATTTATTGACTCCCCGGGGAGCCTACGTTGTTGAACCTGAATGTAGGCTATGTAGCAAGGGCAATGCCCTTTGTACAATGTAGGGGTTCACCTTACATATGTCTGGGTCCCGCGTGGGACCCACCTCAATAAAAAAAAAAAACTCCACCCACCCACCCCTATATGTGAGTGGTCGGTGAACCCCTACCTACCTGTACACCAAGCACCACTCAAGCCGCCCACAGCACTCTAATAGCCACTTAGGCAGTCCAAGTATTCTAAATGAAACAACATGAGAAATCACGATATCCAAATGCAATAACATGCTTATATCAAATTGATAGAATTAAAGAAACTATAAATTTAGATAATTTTTTATTGTGAATCCATTTTTTTCTTGACATAGGTCTAGAGGAGAAATCAAGGGTTAGATTAAATTATTTTTTTAGTAGATTTTGATTAAAAAATTATGGAATTATTGATTCTAGTTTAGATTTTAATTAAAAAAATTTAGTTGAAACAAAGGAGGACTATTTGCTTGATTACTTACTAGTCAGCCAGCCACTAGGGAGACAACAAATTCTATATTTACTAATTTATGTCCCTCTCATAGCCCACAAATGGACTAAAAATTGGATTATAATGGTTGTACAAGGTCATAATCCAAATTAAAATGGAGCAGGCCCCCCACCTCCAGGGGCGCCAAGTGAGTACTACATGTAGCATGCCTCCTATAATTTTTCCCAATTCTTCATACTGATCCCTTTAGTCAACATAATAACAGGATTTGTTATTTCTAATTAATTAATTTCTTTCTTTCTAATTTGTAATGAGATTTAGCCCCGTTTGGAATGGATTAAAATCGAGATTTTAATCAAAGTCAACAATTAGTCTTAATCACATATTTTATGAGATCCAAAGTTTTTTTTATCACGCATTTCACTAACTTCTATCAAAATCTACTAAAATCTTATTTTAATCATCAAACAGGGGCTTAATTGTACTTAATTTTTTTTTAATATTTTAGTATATTTTCTTGTTTTTCTCCCATTTGACTTTCCTCCTCAAATTATGGTCAAAATAGATTCTTAATAGCTCTATTATGTAATGATTTTGCAACTTTTAAAAAGAATATTAGATTAATCAATTCAATAATAACTAAAATCCAAATTGACAAAAATAATGTAGTTAGCTGATTTTTAATTTTAGCACTTCTTGAGTGATGGGAAGATTCCGACTTATAGTCGAGAAAATTTAGAACATTGGTAGTTGATGGTTGAAAATGTAGTTTAATTTTCATCAATTGTCATGATCATCGGCCCTTATAAAATGACTGCTCTGTTAGCTTCATAAGGTAACCGAGTTGAGACACTACCCATGTAAACTCCAATGCCTAAGTTAGTGTATTGAATTTAGAGAATGATTGTACATCGTGTCGAGAGAGATGCAAACAAATAAATACACGGCGGAATAATTCTTCTCCCAAAAGTAAATAAGTAAAATGCATTTCCTGACAATTTTATATGCTGAAAATATTCTAAAGAAATCTATCACACCAAATTACAAGAACACAAGCAATTAATTTTGGTAGAAAAACTTCCCTAATGCGAGGAATAAAAAGTACGGGACCCAGTTCAGTCAAAACCTCCACTTTCTATCAAATAATAGGAACACACAGTCATATTTAATCACAATTAGAGGGTACAACGTATATTTCTTCTAGATAACAAAGATATCGACAAAACAATATGAAAAAAGGAGAAATATACCATCAAATTTGGTTACTGTTCACACACATTCACCAATATTCCCGAACTCAAGATTCGATCTCCGCCGATCAAATTGTAGTTTTGTGTCTTGTGAACCTCTCCTCCAAATTTCAGCTCGATCGGACCACGGACAACTTGAGATCGCAAAGAAAAATTTGTATTTTTCTCTTTTCAAAAAGGGTTGGACTCCTACTTTCTCCAACATTCTTGTATTTATATTCATCATTAGGGTTAACACCCTAATGGACTTTGAGTTATAATATAAGACCCCGAACATGGGATTTTCTCCTCATAAGAGGAAATAACCCAACAAATCTCCCCATTCTGACTATGGGGAGGAATTCGACATTTCAGCAATTAAACAAAAACTTTCAAGCTTTTTCTTTGGCAGCGTCTCCATCAACATATCAGAATCATTATGATCGGTACAAAATTTCTCAAGTTTCAACACTTCTCATGCAATGCATTCCAGATCCAATGGTATTGTACATTATTGTGCTTCGATCTTGCATGGAAACTGGAATTTCTAGCAAGATGAATAGCACTCTGGCTATCACAAAATAATGCATACCTCTGCTGTTTGAAGACAAGTTTTCTCATCAAATCTTTTGCCAATAGAAACTCTTTAGTTGCCTCTGTTGTTGCAATAAACTATGCCTCTATCGTAGAAAGGGCAATACATTTTAAAGTTTTGATTGCCAAGCTATAGCCCCACCAGCAAAAGTAATCAAATAACCTGATGTAGACTTACGGGGTATCCACATCTCTCGCCATATCTGCATCTATGTAGCCAACTAACAACAGTTGTCCATTTCCAAAACTAAGTCTCAAACTAAAAGTGGCTCGAAGATACCTCATGATCCACTCAATTGCATTCCAATGTTCTCTTCCTGGATTAGAAGGACATTGCTCAATGCTCAATCTGACGTGAGTAGCAAGAAGAAAGCTAACCACTTTAGCATTGTCCATACTGAACCTTTCAATCACTTTCTTAATGTATTTCTCCTGTGACAAATATAACTTCTTGGCACTCCCGACATGACTCATTCTTACGCCAAGGATATTCTTTGCTTATCTCAAGGCCTTCATAACAAAAGACTTACTCAACTATTTCTTCAACCTATCAATTCTTGAAGTATTCCTACCAACAATCAACATATTGTCAACGTAGAGTAATAAAATGATAAAATCATCAACAGGGAATTTCTGAACAAATATACAGTAATCAGAAGTTGTTTTCTTGTAGCTTTACTCCTCCATAACAAACTCATTTTTTTGTACGACTATCTCGGAGCTTGTTTCAAACCATAAATACTTTTTTTTCTACTTGCATACATAATCCTCTTCCCCTTTCACTTTGAAACCCCTTTCACTTTGAAACCCTCTGACTGCTCTATATAAACATTCTCTTCCAAATCACCATGAAGGAAGGCAGTTTCCACATCCATCTGTTCAACTTCTAAGTCAAACTAGCTGCTAGGTCGAGAACAATACAAATAGATGACATCTTAGCAAGTGGAGAGAAGATCTCGTCAAAATCAACACCTTTTCTATGACCAAACCCTTTGGTAGTCAGTCTATCTTTATACCGTGGTTGTGAAGTGAACTCATTTTGCTTCACCAAGTAGATCCACCCATTCTTCAAAGATTTTTTACCCTTAAGTAGCTTTACTAACTCGAAGGTGTGGTTATCATGCAATGACTGCATTTCATCTTATATTATCTCAACCTACTCTGTCTTATGTTCAGCTTCCATCTTCTGCATAATTCTCAGGCTTTTCCGCGTCAATTAATAGCACATATGGCTCTGATGAATACCATGTGGAAGGATGTTGATCTTTGGTAGACTTCTTGAGTAGAACCTCTGGTGTAATATCTGGCACTATCAACTGCTTATTTGTCTCATCATATGCCTGAGCCTGCAAGGGAGCATCAACATCACCTATACCCTAATGGCCATTCTGAACATCATCCTCAACCTGAGTTGCAAATTCTTCAAAAGAACCAGATCCAAATCAATCAAACTATGCTTCTGAGATAGGGATTTCTCTCAGATCTTCAACAAACACAACATCTCTACTTCTCACACTTTTCTTCTCAACAAATGATAAAGCCTGTATCCGAACTCATCTTGACCATAACCAAGGAATACACATTGTTGCGTTTTCACATCAAGCTGGGACCCCTCATCTTTAGGAATATGCACAAATGCTTTACACCCAAACACACACAAGTGGTCATAGGTAAAATACTTACCATTCCAAACTCTATCCAGTACATCATATTGTAAGGGAATACAAGGTGTAAGATTCAACACATATACAACCTTGCTCAATGACTCACCTTAAAAGAATCTTGGCAACTGGGCTTGAGAAAGCAAACGTCTCACTCTCTCAACCAGTGATTTGTTCATCCCTTCAGCTATGCTATTAGCTAAGAAGTTTTTGGAGTTGTCTTTTGATGTCAAATTCCCTAATGTCTGCAATGCTCATCTAAAGGACCAGAATACTCTCCCCCATTATCTTCAGATGCACTTCAACTTCTTCCCAGTCTATCTCTCAACCAAGGCCTAGAATTGCTTAAACACAGTCAACACTTGGTCTTTTGTCTTAAAGGTATAAACCCATAATTTCCTTAAATGATCATCTATGAAAGTTAAAAAGTAATTGGGACCGCCAAATGTTTTCATCTTTATAGGACCACACAAATATGAATATGCCAGTTCCAGTATTTTTGACTCTCGAATGAGGGAAATTATTGAAAGAGACTCTATTCTGCTTCCCAAACAAACAATGAGTATACCTTTTCACATGTGTACTTTTCAATCCACTTAGTACACTTTTCTTTCCCAATATAGCTAATTCTTTCTCACTCATGTGAGCAAGTCTCTTATGCCACAACTCTATAATACCATCATCATCTATTGCATTAACAATGTCACTAGAGAGCTTAACCTGCAAAACTTGCAACGTAGAGACACAACTATAGCACCCCAAGTGAGCTTCCACTAGCCATTAGTAAAGGTACCACCATACCCATCACCATCAAGTTTTTCTACAGAAATCAAAACGGGTGGAATATGCTTCACATCTTTAAGAACCAAACTCGAATAATTACTCATCTTCAAACACACATCTCTAATACTAGTGACTTTAACCAAGTCATTATTACTCATCTTTACATTTCCAAAACCACCTGATTTATAGGATGTAAAGAAATCCTTCCACGATGTAGCATAAATGGAGGCAATACTGTCAATCACCCAACTGGTCTCATGACTTGCAAAATTGATCATCTCATCATCATAAGGCGCTGTTCGGTACAGCTTAAAATTCAATTAAAATTGAAAATATGATCGTTATTGGGTCCTACTCGTCTAATAAAAGTCAACAATAACGGCTAATTTTGCAATTTTGATTCGATTTTAATTTCTACCGAACATGCCCTAAATAATGAAGAAGTCTGCGGGAATGGTGGTAACAACTCTGTCATCACCATCTTTATCATCCTCGTTCTTTGCTTCATTCTCATTCTCTTTCTTATTTTATTTCTTCCATTCCCTGCAATGTTTCTTGATGTGTCCCTTTTTCACACAATGATAACACTCAGCATTTGCAAACTGGTTCAACTTATCTCTATTTCCGTCTCTGTTCTTTGGACCTTTACTCTTACTCATCCCCCTCTTTTCTGTAATCAAGATCTCTGACTATGAAGAAGATCGCTGTGTTTTTCTTCTCATCTCTTTATTTAATAAACTATTGTGACCAAATCCATTGTGATAACACCATCCAGAGCAAAGTTAGATAATGAAGTTATGAGCATCTCCTATGAGTCCGGTAATGAACCAAGCAACCATAATCTCTGAATCTCATCGTTAAACTTAATACCCATTCCAGCCAATTAATTAATAATTCAAGGAATGTATTCAGATGATCGCTTAAAGGAGTTCCATTGTGGTATCTCAAAGCCATCATCTGCTTAATCAGAAACATCTTTTTATTTCTAGTCCTTCTAGCATATGATTGTTCAAGTTTACTCCATAAAGTACAAGCATGTGTCTCCCCACTAACATGGTTCAAAACATTATCATCTACCCATTGCCTGATATACCCATAGACTTGTCGATACAACAAACTTCATTCTTCATTTGACTTGTTATTAGGTTTTTCAGCTGCAAACACTGATAGGTAATAATCTCTCGCATAAAAAATATTCTCCATTTTTCCTTTCCATGCGTGATAATTTAAACCATTCAAGTAAATTATTTTACTCAAATTCGTTTCCATAATCTAAAACCCAAATCTTAGAATCCGACCCTAATACCAGTTGTCGGGAGAGATGCAAACAAATAAACACACAGCGTAATAATTCTTCTCCCAAAGAAAATAAGTAATACATCTTTCTTGATAATTCTATATACTGAAAATGTTCTAAAGAAGTCGATCACACCAAACCACAATAGCACAAGCAATTATTTTACGTGAAAAAATTTACACAATGTGAGGAATAAAAATCACAAGACCCAATCCACTCAAAACCTCAACTATCAATCAAATAATGGGTACACAGTTTTCTATAATCACAACTAGAGGTTACAACGTAGATTTCTTCAAGATAACAAAAATCTCGACATAACAATATGAAATAGGTAAAATATACCAACAAATTTGGTTACTGTTCACACACATTAACCAATGTTTTCGAACTCAAAATCCGATCTCCACCAATCTGATTGTAGTTCTGTGTCTTGTGAATATCTCCTCCAAATTTCAGCTCAATCGGACCTCGGGCAACTCGGGATCGCAGCTTTGATGAATCTGAGCATAGAGAAAAAAACTGTATTTTTACTCTTTTCAAAGACGAGTTTGACTCCTATTTTCTCTAATCTTCTTGCATTTATATTCATCATTAGGGTGTTTTGGACTATAATATAAGAACCCCAAACATACACTTTCCTCTTCATAAGAGGAAATAACCCAACATATCGAAAAGGGCAACTATTTATCAAAACACAAGTCTCTGCAAAGTCGTAATAGATAATATAATCATCAAAGTTAGCAAAAGAAAAATGTTAAAAAGGGCAATAATCACCAAAATATGTACCAACTTCAGACACATAATAAATGGTACACATCTCTAATATAGGTTCACACACATTAACCAATGTTCTCGAATTCAAAATCTGATATCCACCGATCAGATTGTAGTTTTGTGTCTTGTGAACCTTTCCTCCAAATTTCAGCTCGATTAGACCACGGTTGACTCGAGATCGCAGCTTTGATGAAATTCGAGAGGGCAACTATTTATCAAAACACAAGTCTCTGTAAAGTCGTAATAGATAATATAATCATCAAAGTTAGCAAAAGAATTTTTTTTAAAATGGTACACATCTCTAATACGGGTTCACACAAATTAACCAATGTTCTCAAATTCATAATCTGATCTCTACCGATCAGATTGTAGTTTTGTGTCTTGTGAACCTTTCCTCCAAATTTCAGCTCGATCGGACCACGGCCAACTCGAGATCGCAGCTTTGATGAAATCTGAGCATAGAGAGAGAGAGGAAAAAAAAAAAACTGCATTTTTACTCTTTTCAAAGATGAGTTTGACTCCTATTTTCTCTAATCTTCTTGCATTTATATTCATCATTAGGATTAACACCCTAGTAAGCTTTGGGCTATAATATAAGACCCCCAAACATGTACTTTCCTCCTCATAAGAGAAAATAACCCAACATATCGGAGAGGGCAACTATTTATCAAAACACAAGTCTCTGCAAAGTCGTAATAGATAATATAATCATCAAAGTTAGCAAAAGAAATTTTTTAAAAAGGGCAGTAATTATCAAAATATGTACCAACTTCAGATATGTAATAAATGGTACACATCTCTAATATGGGTTCACACACGTTAACCAATGTTCTCGAATTCAAAATCTGATCTCCACCTATCAGATTGTAATTCTGTGTCTTGTGAACCTCTCCTCCAAATTTCAGCTCGATTGGACCACGGTCGATTCGAGATTGCAGTTTTGATCAAATCTGAGCATATGAAAAAAAACTGTATTTTAACTCTTTTCATATACGAGTTTGACTCCTATTTTCTCTAATCTTCTTGCATTTATATTCATCATTAGGGTTAACACCCTAATGAGCTTTGGGCTATAATATAAGACCCCCAAACATGTATTTTCCTCCTCATAAGAAGAAATAACCCAACATATCAGAGAGGGCAACTATTTATCAAAACACAAGTATCTGCAAAATCGTAATAGATAATATAATCATCAAAGTTAGCCAAAGAATTTTTTTAAAAAGGGCTGTAATTACCAAAATATGTACCAACTTCAGATACATAATGAATGGTACACATCTCTAATAAGGCAATCACCTATCTTCAACAACACTAAATAACATGCACTAAGAAATTTTTGCACAATTCAACATCTCTCTGCAAGATTCTAGACAAACAAGTTACAACTCAAGTAAAAGGAGNCAAAATATGTACCAACTTCAGATACATAATGAATGGTACACATCTCTAATAAGGCAATCACCTATCTTCAACAACACTAAATAACATGCACTAAGAAATTTTTGCACAATTCAACATCTCTCTGCAAGATTCTAGACAAACAAGTTACAACTCAAGTAAAAGGAGAGAAACAGGATCCTGAAAGCAAAGACCCTGGCCCTGCCACTCGATTCCAGTGCTTTCTTTTTTCACCAGCCGGAAGTAGTAAAGCTCAGCAGAAAATGGATGACTACAGAAGATATTGCCAGCATTGAGACCTGCAGCTTTGAGCAGAATTGTATGTTGGATGCTAAAGAAGATTTTTGTGACCTGCAAATAACAAGAGTAAATCAGTAATACACTATCAGATGTGGGGGGGGGGGGGGGGGGATGACAATTCTCATGTATGTTTCCTGACCGAGGTACCATCTGTCGAGGTTCTCTGTTCTAAGGTTCCAGACACCAACGTTATCAAGAGACACAAAAACTGCAGTCCATCCTCCGGTAAAAACCTACATTTAAGTATACAAAGAAATGTGTCATAGATTGTGGAAATGGGATTTTTAACTCATTTATTCAGAAAGTACAATGATCTAACAAATAGTAGATTTCGAGATCAAAGAGCAATGAAAATTAAAAGACTGCTTCCATCCCACAGCAGAAATTCACGGCCACATAAAAAAGGGTGAATTAAGGACAGGAAGAAATTAGTAATACATGAAAATGGGCATTTCTAGTTTAGTACACGACTGTTTAGTCTGTTTGGAAAGCATAACAGTCTAAACTTAACTGATTAACCTTCTTACATATGTTGAGTGCAAAAGTAATCCTCAAGGTTAAAAAGTACTAAGAATAAACAGGAAACAAATTAATCCTGTTGACGATGAAACAGGTAACGATTAAAGAAAACAGCTCCACACGAGCTAACTCATATTGTCAAAGGCCCTAATGTTTCTTTTTGCAAGCTAACCAGCAAAGCAAAGAAGGTTCAATACATAACATACCTGAGTAGTAGAGCGAGATATTGCATCCCACCTATTATATGAACCTCTGCTATTTTCAGTCCATTCACCGTAACCCATCCTGCAGATCATTAATCATGCAAAAATTAGATTGACATAAACGTGCTGCCATCAACCTCTACACCAAAAATAAACTTCCGGTGCAGAGGACTAACCCAGCCACAAAGAACGAATAACCATCCATGTGAAAACTTTGTACAACTGTATCATTGTTCTGCAATATGATTTCTATGAATCCCTTGTATGTAGCATTGATAACTGATCTGTCCATCTTGGGTGGCTTGCCCAGGGGCTTATTTGGAAAATCAAGCTTGTAAGCGCCCTTCACATCATATACATCTGCAAGCTTTATTGGTGTATCAGGATTGACAAATGAAATCCCATTAAATGTAGCTCGGAGTTTCCCATCAATCAAAGTTGGTGGCAGACTCTTGAGCACATAAACATCAGTTACACTGATCGAACCATAATGGAAGGAACCCTGAGGATTAGGACGAGCTCCACTCGCAGATACATTTTGCCTGATCAGTTTAAAGAGGGGAACACATTAACCAAGACAGATTCTATTGTAACCAATTCTCAAAAGAAAAGGGAAATTCATGCCAGAATTTAATATCCAACTATTTGTGCTAAATGATAATTTATCATCTGAATTAAACTTCACTCCATCATAGAAAAGGGACTCTTTTTTCCCTTCTTTTTTTCCGAGTTACAACATCTCCTTATCTGCATGCAAGAAAAAATCATCAAACCCTTTCTAACTAAAATATATTTTGTATAGACCTTAAAGGTTTCCGCTCATAAGAATGGCGGGATCTCAGTGGAACAGTCAGAAGAGGGAAGGGTAAAACAAAATTAATATGACCGTTATAGTTGCTACGAGTCTAGTTATTTTAGATCTTCTAATAAATCAAGCACAGAACCAAAAGGAGTTGAATAGTCAACCCCAAATTTAAAAGGACCAGGCTTATTTTATTTTTGTATAAAGAAACGAATGACAGACCTGATGGACATGGCCTGGTTCAGTGAAAATGATGTGTCATAAGCATCATTCGGAGGGTCTGGGAGTGGACCAGTTGCTTTTCCTTTTGAGTTGGAATAATGCAAAATAGCTACACCAGTGACTCTTTGCCAATTTGATTGATTCACAAACCTAGGACTTGCCACAATATAGTAATCACTACTTGCATTCTGATCCATCGTAACCAAAAAAGAGTACGACTGCCCGACATGGATGTCTAAGCTTGTATAGTTTTGTTGCGAGGTGTAATAACCCTCTGTTTCTGCTAGGAGCAAATTATGGTTCTGAATCCGAAAATTTAAGCACGTAGAGACTCCCACATTGTGCACTCGAATTCTGTAAGTTTTTCCTGCATTTTTCGAAATGAGCCAAGATCAAAAGAATTTAAGACAGCAAAAATAGAAAATAAAGGTGGCTTACATGACAGACCAAAAGATGTACCAACAATATTGAAATTTTGCTCTCATTGGTACCCAAATTGGATAATCAAATACAGTCAATTTGAAAGAATTACATCCCGTATCCGAACGATTTACTTTTCTAAGAACCAAAAGTAATCGGCCTCCATACAGAAGTTGTGGAAACTCAAATTCTGTTCGTTTCAAACATGTCGTACATAAAAAGGGAGACCCAAAAACAAATTATAGGACATCAAAATACTAATTAGAAATCCTCAAATCCAAGATACCAGATTGTATGGGAATGCTCTTTGTAGTTGGATAATTATGGAATTGCAATGCAATTACCAAAGATATATAGTTGACTGAAATGGAAAACAAGACTGAAAGAGCACCTAGTTATTGTCTGAAAATTCAAGATTTAGTTGAATGTGAATATTACACAATGGAAATAGAATAAAAAAAGAAGTGTTCTGCCTAACTGGATTGCCCAGTAATGTTTAAGAATGGGACCTGGATCGACATTGATAGTCTCATAGTCAATGCCATCGGGCACAAGTGTAGAGTTGTATCCATAAGGTCCCTTCCCATTAATAAGAACTCCATCCGGCATTCCCAACTCTGTTCCATCATCAAGTCCTTTTCTCAGAACCTAATATTGCACAACAACAAACATAGGTATTGTCAAAGATTCAAGACCTCATCAATTATTTCGCCAATCATTTGATTTCATAATTATCTTGAACCATTCGTTTTATTGTTATGTGTAACCCCACGAAATAAGTTTTTCTCGATGTAATTCTCAGACATAACAGTTGAACAATTTGCACTATTTGTTTCATATTACTGTCTCAAACTGTCTTATAGTTTCTAGTAGTCATTATACTACGAAGAAAAGTACATGATCAGAAATTTGAATTGATGAGAGAACGCCGAACCAGCAAGAATAACTAACCTTGTGGTTGCGAGTATACCAATCGCCAATCATGATGACTATATCCTCATCGGGAGTAGTAAAAGGAAGCGGAATAATTTTGCGATTGGTGATAATAAAAGGACCAAATCCACCAGATGCTCTCTGCATGTTAAGTGATGGAAAGTAAAAGAAGCTACCAATCTGATCCTTAACCTGAAACTGGTACGTCCAACTTGATTTTGAAGGAATTGGGCAGTTTGTGCCCAGAACACCATCTTGCCAGGAGGAACGGCGCATCTGTATTCCAGACCTACAACCATACCACAAAAATCAAACCCTCGAGGAAAAAAAATGAAAAATTCAAATGCAATTCTGCTAATATTGTAGAGAATAATAATCTACTATGTACAAAAACATACCAAGTGATCAGGAGGTCTTCATCCAATTTGTTCTTAACATTTACCACGACATTGTAATTAGTAGTTACATTAAGAATGGGACCTGGAAACTTCCCATTAACAGCTATAACCTGCAAATTACAATAGTAAATGAGAAAACATAAACTCAAAATCTTAATGAAATGGAAAGGCTCCTAACTAGTGGAATTATCAAGCATGACCAAATACAGAAACGAAACCATTTCTGTTTCAACTTATTCCCAAATTACTACTATAAACATAATCGAGTTGAGGCCACAGAATTAGGAAAATGGATTTGAAACTAAAAGTTGATTATACTGGATATAAATATGACTGACGGAAATGAAATAAGAAATGTCCAAATCTGCAGTGCAAGTAGACAGCAATACATCACAGCAACATTGACCATAAATAACCCCGAAAAGGGAAGCAGAGGAAGACGATAACTCGGTTGTGCTACATGTACATCACAAGTTACGGATTGGTGTAAGTACGCATGATATGGTTAGATATGATTGTAATAAAATTTCTTCAATCAAATAAAAAATAAAAAAACTTTCCCCCTCTCTTTTTGATACCTTCTTTATTGTAAAACTTTTTGTAACTCCTTGGGTACAAGTAGAATTATTCATATACAAAAACCCAAAATGTGAAAGACTAAATTTATATTTGCTATTAGTGCGGCCGTCATTTTTTTTTATTTTTTTTTGATAACCGTGGATGTCCGGCCAGCTCGCGCGCACCTTTACTAATTCCACGGAACCCTGAAGTTTCCAGCCGGTAGTCACCTCAGTGGCCTGACAAACTCGAACTGGTGATCGGCCATCATCAACTTCTCAAATATTAAACCATAGTTCCATTTTATTTGAATCAAACCCAACTACAAAAATAACCACTTAGAGAATAACGAAGGCATGTGAAAACAGTAAAATAAATAAAGCAGAAGAGAAAGGGGCAAAAAGTAGGCCTAAGGGGAATCACATAACAAGAAGATGAAATCAAACTCAAAAAATTAGCAAAATACACTAAAAAAACTCAAAAATCAAGCCGTAAACTCAATGAGAGGAGATAGAGGCGACCTGTTGAGGGACACCAAGCGGAGAAACAGTAATGTAAGAGAACTCCAACTCGAAATTGGCAAATGGGTCGGCACCAAAACAGAGACCAAATAACAGAGCAATGCAAACCCAACAAAGCAAAGCAAACAATCCCACAAAGAAACCCATTATTGAATATACTCTTGTATGAATAACAAAACAATTGATTTATATAATTTCCCAAACTCTCAACCCTCAGTGGCTTTCTGTTTCTTACATGACCATAAAATATAGAGTTTCCAAATGCAGAAAAACGCACGCACACAATGCAGATTGCAAAGGATACTTCTCAATTTCCTTGCTTGCTCTGAAAACCAGAAAAACACTGAGACAGTATTGCACGAAAAAAACGGCTCTGTAGAATTTTCTGTGTTTAGCACAAATTAAAATAAATAAACGCTGCTTTTGTTTTTGTTTTTTTTTTTGTTTTTTTATGTAAATTCGTTCTAGGTATGTGTGGCGCGATGTTCCCTTTCCTTTACTTGTTACTGGTTAAACCTGTTGGAGTTTTTTTTTTATAATTGTCAATCCATGTTTAATACAGCTCAGGGAAAATTAATTCTTTACGTAACTTCGAGTTAATTGTTTCAAAACTCACTGAACTTATAGCTTGGTAACGGACTACTCACTCAACTTTATTCTGCTTTGCAATACTCACTAAACTTCATCATTTACCTCTCCATTCACCACT
>CAIGRS010249365.1:0-18471 GCA_903798395.1 Fraxinus floribunda
GTTGAAGAAATCAGAAATAAGAGAGCATCTATTTGTTGAAGTGTGAACTTGTTAGTATGATTCATCAAAACTAAGAGAGGGAAAATAATAGATATAAATAAGTTCAACCTTAGAACACATCCCGAGATAATTGAGTGAAAATAATAAGTTTGGGGATGTGTATCTTTCGAGCGATGAGGGTGAAAATCTGACTATATTGGGTCGGGTATGGGTCAATCATGACCCTAATATGTTGGTATGAGTTTACACACACACACGTCGAGTTTTGCATATAACATATGGAGATTGATTTGATTATGCACGGCTGTAGTTGTTCATGTGTTTCTTACTAAAATAAGTTTGGGGATGTGTATCTTTCGAGCGATGAGGGTGAAAATCTGACTATATTGGGTCGGGTATGGGTCAATCATGACCCTAATATGTTGGTATGAGTTTATACACACACACGTCGAGTTTTGCATATAACATATGGAGATTGATTTGATTATGCACGGCTGTAGTTGTTCATGTGTTTCTTACTAAGTTCCAACCCTGAGATACGGCAAATTGTCAAACCATGTGTTACTTATAATTAAGTTATGACTTTGTTTGAGGAGAAACAATAATTCAAGTTTGGAGGAGTTGATAAGTGCGTTTTACACACTTAATCTAGGCCACAAATATGGATAATTGTTAATAAATATGTGAAATATAGCTTAATTCGATATAATTTGTGTTTTGCAAAACAACAATGATGAATACGGTGGAAATTAGGAGATAAAGCGAACATGGCTAAAATGAAGCGAAATCAAAGTTTAAGGACTCAAGTGCAAATAGTGAAAAGTTGTGTCGATCTAACGAGAAAGATTTGAGAGTGTTGGCACCAATTGGATGAGGAAAGAAGCCAAATGGATGAAATATAGTTGAAGTACTATCATATATCAACTTCCAACCAAAAAAGTTATGCTTTGAATTTTCAGTCTTGGTTTGAGACTCTTTTTTGGCATAGAAGATGTTCGAATTTTAAAATTCATAAGAAGATTTGTAGCCATTTGAGTAAGCTTTCCAATGCGTTTGAATTACCTCAATTGAATATCGGGAAAAAAAGATATGACCAAAATATTGAAAGCTGTCCGGTGGAAAAAAAAAAAGTATAACCATGCGGCCGCACACATGCAATCAGGAAATCAAAGGAGGGATTTTTTTTTTTTTGTTCTATGCGGCTGCATGAAATACTACAATGCGGCCGCATGGTTGTCATCCGACGCGAGAAGTTTCTGGTTTCCTTTTTCAATTCAAACACCTTTAGAAACAAATATTGGGATGTTATTTAAGCTCTAAAGCCGTCCCAAAACCCTATGCAGACTTGGGAGAAGACTTTTGAAGCGTTTGAAAGAGAAATCTAGGCACAAACAAGGAGAATAACATCACGACGTGAAGAATCAATTCAAGAATCTAAATTGGTGATGTCGTTCTTTATTAAATTTTATGATTTCTTTATTTCTATCATGTTAGGCTAGATTTATATGTGTTAGGTGAATGATGAACGATGAACCTTGTGATGTGATAATTGAATTCCTAGTTTACTTTGTTTACATTAAAACGCGTTTTGAATTATTGAATGATTTATATACATTTTTTTTTTTTTACAATTATATGCGCAATAGTTATATGAGTATGGTGGCTTATTTTATACATTCGAAAGAAGGGAAATAAGCTCGACGTGGTATAAATCATCGTAGACTCTGATAGGGGATAGAAATATACCGCTATACTCTACGTAAATCTCTAAGTGTTTACAAAACGTCACACATTGTTGTATATTGCATTTGTCATAGAAATATAGTCAAATGGTATGCAAGAATATGTTCAATTATACTCAAAAAAGATTATTGAATAGGTTATAAACATTGATTCTTCATCAATTCAAACGTGTTGTCAATTTGGTAGAACTAGAATTAAAATAGATCATTGCCTGAGAATTCACAAACCTAGTGCGTTTCTCTTCTATTAGTTACTTCAATTTGCATCCAATCATATAATTTACATTTAATTTATCTACAATGATTCTTCATCAATTCAAACGTGTTGTTAATTTTGTTGTCAATTTTGTAGAACTAGAATTAAAATGGATCATTGCATGGGAATTCGCGAACCTAGTGCATTTCTTTTCTGTTAGTTACTTCAATTTGCATTCAATCATATAATTTGCATTTAGTTCGATTAATTCATCCACTATGCTTTCATTTAGTTTAGCTATAATTTAGTTACAAAACTCAACCATATTTAACGTTTCGATTAAGGTCAGAATAGGTAAAATCAAACTAGTAAATCTCCGTGGGAACGATACTTGGACTCTNCATTTAGTTTAGCTATAATTTAGTTACAAAACTCAACCATATTTCACGTTTCGATTAAGGTCAGAATAGGTAAAATCGAACTAGTAAATCTCTGTGGGAACGATACTTGGACTCTAAAATCCATTTTATTACTTGCACGATCCGTACACTTGCGGTAGTTTTTATTCGAAACATGTTTTCGATGATCAAGGCCCTCCACGGCATAGCACAATCTAGTAGTTGTCTCATCAAGCACATTCATGCACTTTTTTGAGCTCCTCTTTTGAGGATCTACGACTTTTGTATTGCTTCATGTAATTGGATCCATAACTTTATTATCGAAGGTCATGAGCCGCAGCTCTGATACCAGCTTTCACGGGGTGCATTTCTTCTTGACATAGAAAGGAACACCGTGTGGCAGTACCTTTCACCTTTTTTTGGTCGTTTCAGAACGAAAGAAAATTTGATTACAATTTGTAGAAAGCATGCAACAGAGAATTTAGATGCATTGAAAGTAAATTGATCATTGATTGATGAAAGCAGAAAATTACTAATACCCCCTATAATAGCTTGCTGAAGTAAAACCTAAGTGATAGGAGTAGACGTTTAAATGATGAGGAATCATACTAAACGTTTACAAATATCAGAGTTATTTTACAACTGAAATAAACTATTACAATGAAAAGGAAATTACAACTCAAATTGAACTAATATTTACAATGTGCGGTCGAAGTTGGGCAAACTGCGACTGAGATTGAGTCAAGAGGCTAGGTAAAGCTGTGGTCCTTGAAACCTATACTGCTATTTACCCGTCGCTTGCTCGGTGCTCAAGCGGTGTTTCGGCGCTCGCTTCCCACGAGGCTGCCACTCGAATGACGTATATTCAGGAAAATTTTGTTTTCCTCTTTTGACGCGATTTTTTATCATCTTTCCATTTATAATGTATTCCTTTAGATCTGGCTTTAGGCACAAGTTAGACAATATTGTAAACACAATATTTTTGTATTATTTCTCCATATTATATTAAATTCTTCGTTTCAGTTTCTTGTATTCTCTTTGTGTTGTGATTGTTACTTTATATTGTGTCATATAATCTTGTTTCTTCTAATTATAACAAGTGGTATCAACATACACGATTCTTGTTCGGATTCTAACATCAATGAGACGTCGGAAAATGCCACAATTTGCGGAGAAAGAATAAAATTCTGTCAATATCTTGTCTACAGATAATTGGATATTACAATGATAGAATTGGAACATACAAAGATGCAAGTCACCTTTAATTCAGCAAAAGGATACTATTGGAAACTATCAAATATTACAGACTCTAAATTAATACAACATTTTATTTCAACCATTACTTAGCTCTACCAAAGAAACTTGTTATTCTGAAAGACTACAGTAAAAATGGATTTATCATAATCTTATTAGAGCAACAGTATCTAACGGTACTGATATATTTCTAACTTGAATCCTTACCATCTTCTTTAAGCAAGTAGAGGGGGCTGAACTCTTAACAATCAGCTCGGGGAAAACTAATCCATCCCACAAAAGAAGACACACAGAAAAAGTCCTCCAGCCATTGAGAGAAAGCTGAGTTGGGTCTATTCACAAGGTCATTAGAAATCTCCTAACTACTGCTGTAAAATGTAACCTCAGCCCGGTTGCTATCGTTGCTTGGTTTAACACTACACAACCCTTGTGAGGGTTATCAACCCGGTCATCCTTCAAGGGAAGAAAGAAATATTCTACGTTACTAGGAACTAAGTAAGCCCCATACCACCCTGCTATCTTTTATATATAGCCTTGGTAGCTATTTTTTGGAGTTAAATGTTTCAATGGCTAGTGGACTTTGCACTATGACATGACTTACTCATCGAACTTCATCAAGCGTCCCATTAGTTACTGAATTTTACCTTGTCCCATTCCATCACTCACCGGATGGAATCCGTTAATAGATCTGCTTATGTGGATGGCGGAGAAATGGCATGGCCAGTTAAATAACTCCAAATGGTAAGTTAAATGCCAAGTCACCGCCACATCAGCAATTAATTCTTCCAAACACACCTTGTAAGTTTTAGCTATTTGGGATGATGCCGTGGTTATTCTTCACACGAGCAACAGAAGGCACCACCAATGTACATTGCACCTTTGGGCTGCTCCGCCAACCTGAATGGCTCGCCTCTTCTTCATCTCACCGTTCCCTCTCTCCTCGCCATTCAAGTCAGAGTTTAACGTTATCCCAAAAGGATGGACAATTGTGTCCCCAGAGGGAGCTCTAATCGAAATAGATTCTGTACTAAAAACCTCCTTCCCCTTGGCTAACAATCTCCTCCAAAGAAGGGACCTCAAACTCCTCTTGGCCATTGGTCCAAGACCTATAATGTAACTCTTATACTTCGGACTCCATGCGAGCAGAAAAAGATAGATATGAAAGAATGAATAAAAATAATAGAGAAAGAATAAAGACTGAAGAATAACTCAAAAAGCGTATAAAGGCGACCTCAAATCGACTGCAATTGCCTAGGATGAAAGTCTTGCTGGAAGTTGTAGGAAAAAACATGAAAAACACCTTGCAGATAATGAAGAAAGAATGACGGAGAAACTCCCTGTGAAAGCCAAGGAAGATAAACTGCGCATATCTGTTGGAAGGGAATTAAAAAATTCCAATCAACGACTCAGATTGCTCCCGTCAAATTATACCTTTTTATAGAATGCTTGGCGGCGGAAGCTTTCTGGAAGTGGAATCTAACACCACTCGCAATCTTCTACAACTTGTCACAAATATGTAGGGAAAGTGTTACAGCTCATGCGCTAAGAAGTAGGAACACTACATTAACCTTCTGAACTAAACTAGGAAGGCCTGAACTATACCCATGTTACAGTTTAAACCTTGGGGCCAGTTATTGCCTCAATGCCTCCGCAATCATTACTTAAGAGTCCTGCGACCCGGGATTTAATCCCAGGCCAAGCAGCTTTATTACATTAAATTAAATGACTTATTTAATTTTACTTATCATTTAGTGTCACATTAACGTCGCCTAGACTTAAACTGTAACCCAGTGAGGCTACATAGCATTACTCTTACTTAATATGTATGTGCCGATTTGGAGTGCCACATCAGACAAATCTGGCCAACCGGAGTTGGCCATAATTTTCTCGAAGCTAAGATCGAGATCATGGGAGTAATTTGGACCCTCAACTTATACTGATCTAGTAGGAAAGTCGAAAGTGATTAATTAATGTCGCAACATAGCAATTAGGTAAAATCAAAGTGTTATTAGCCCACAAATTTATCCCCCCCACCCCACCCCACCCCACCCAAAAGTGGCACCATCCTTATAATGGCCGTGCCGTCCACACCAACCATTTAAAAGGTTGACAATAAGGCTTAGGCTAGGAAAATAGGACATAGGCCACATCATTACTCCACATTCGCCATCCTGAACAACCTATCAAAGTCCGTTAAAGTGACAGTCACACGCATCTTGAGGTTAGATTACTGTAGTTTGATGTGATAAAGGAAGTTCTTTGAGGAATCATAATACTTGTACAATCATTGTTGACAACATTCTACTTAATAGCATCACATTCATCCATTTTAAAAACTATATTTTACATCAAAAGCTCGAGTTTTGACAATACATAGTTGTCAACCATGTTCATACAACTAACTTTACTGTCTTTTGAGTCCCATGCCTATATAAAGGGGTCTTCAATATGGGAGTATGAAAAATCCTCACATCGGTGGTTCCCCGACTGTGCAACCCCAGTGATCTGGTGGCTGCACAAGTTCACAATGTTTTCTTTTCGAATTTTCATGTCGGAGCTCTGACGCAATCACCTAAAGTTGATCCAAAGGTGCCATGTCACTTTTGACATCGATAAATAGAATTTAAATATTCATTGAAAAAAGTAAGTATTATTTCTTCTTTTTTTGTTTTCTTTAAATGCAATTAGCATGAGCCCTCTATTAATGCAGTCTGATTATGGTTGGTCAATGATTTAGGCAATTCAAGTAATGGTACACAATTTGATTACCAAAACCAAATTAATATCTATTATATGGCAGGCAATTTATTTTGAGTAATGATGTTTAAAATCATCGGTGTTTAGCATCAGTCAAATCACCATTTAATTGCACCTATCAAGTATGACCAATTAAAAATGTGCTAAATAGCATTACTCATTTATTTTTGTTTCACAATTTTTTAAAAATAAAAATTTGCCGTAATCTCTTCTGTACTGCTTATAATTTGCACTATATATATATATTGTCACTGACTGTCTGTTTGTGTGCACGAGTGAGAGCAAGAAGCCTGCAGGATGGCCATGGGGGTGATTGTGGCAATATTTTTTATATTTATGTATTTCTTCTACAAAGTTACTTATGAAACAGTATCATTTTACTGGCTAACACCAAGACGGATCAAGAAAATAATGGAAAAACAAGGAGTGCGTGGCCCGAAACCCCGGTTTCTTCTAGGAAACATCATGGATATGGCTTCCTTAGTAGCGAAATCCACCTCCCAGGACATGGATACCATCAGCCACGACATAGTTGGCCGCCTCCTGCCCCATTTCGTCGTCTGGTCCAAGTTATACGGTACAAACCTATACCATTTTTGGTCATTTCAAACGTCATAAACGAATATGCGTGTCCTAAATCACTTAGTTAAGTTTATAGATTTACCACTTGGCTGCTGTCCTCTTATTCTTACGTGTACTTTTGTGATCAGGAAAGAGGTTTATATACTGGAACGGAACTGAACCGAGAATGTGCTTGACGGAAACTGAACTGATTAAAGAACTTCTTTCTAAATACAATAGCATTTCTGGAAAATCATGGCTACAGCAACAGGGCTCTAAGCATTTTATTGGGAAAGGCCTTTTAATGGCCAATAGTGATGATTGGTACCACCAGAGACGCATCATTGCACCGGCATTCATGGGAGACAAACTCAAGGTATATATATGCAGTGTGTGTGTGTATACATTAGCAGGGTCGGAGCCAACACCCGACGAGCCATGGGGCCAATTGTGCTCGCTCCGCCGAGAATTTTTTTTTTTTTTTTTCATATATATACTGGGCAACCACTCGAGTGCCTGGATCCGCCCTAGCTCACTGGAATTTCTTGATCCGTCACTGCGTACATATATGCCTCATGAGATGCATTTATAGTGATTTTGGTTTATCTGCAGAGCTATGCGGGGTACATGGTGGAATGCACTAAACATATGCTCCAATCGCTAGAAAATGCCGTAAAAGAGGGTCAAACTGAATTTGAGATCGGAGAACATATGACTCGTCTAACTTCAGATATTATTTCAAGAACTGAATTTGACACAAATTATGAAAAGGGAAAGCAGATATTCCATTTGTTAACACTTCTGCAACATCTCTGTGCAAAATCAAGCAAAAACTTGTGCTTTCCCGGAAGCCGGTAGGTTTACTTCTTCCCATACTTAAAATAGAGGATTTTACTTTGTCACCTCGACCCGACCTAATACTCCTACAACATAAAAGAATTTCTCAGAGAGTCGTTTTCTGTGTCTGTTTTGTTTGTAGTTGTCTCTTATTCTCTTATTAATAGAGAATAATTTTCTAATCCTTGAATGACTCCTATTATTTATTATTCATACTTGTCAAGTCAAATAAAAATCTATTATCCCAGCCATAAAGCAATTTATAAAGGACATGTAATAAAAAAATAAATAAATAAATGAAGTTACGTTCTTGGAATTGACAGGCCAGATTCAATTTCCCAAGTGAGTCAATTCCATCCATACAGACAGCATTTAAGATAAACAGTTATTTATTGACTTGTTTTGCAAAAGTAATTATACATTTTCTGCAGATTCTTTCCAAGCAAATACAATAGAGACATAAAATCTCTAAAAGTGGAGGTGGAAAGATTACTAATGGAGATCATACAAGGTCGAAAAGATTGCTTAGAAATCGGTGAAGCGAGTTCATATGGAAATGATTTACTTGGGATGTTGCTAAATGAAATGCCAAAAAGGAAATCAAGCACTGGATTTAGCATAAACCTACAATTAATCATGGATGAATGCAAAACATTCTTTTTTGCTGGACATGAAACTACAGCTTTGTTACTCACTTGGACAGTTATGCTACTAGCTAGCAATCCTTCTTGGCAAGAAAAAGTACGTGCTGAGGTGAACCAGGTCTGCAATGGTGGTTCACCCTCTGTTGATGAGCTCTCAAAGCTCCCTTTGGTAAGATTTTTTTCTTTATCATTTTACAGGGGACCTAAGTAGCATGTTTAATAGGTGAACTGTACAATAGTGGACGCAAAAGGATTTGATGTTTCCTGTGCCGCCTCCAATTCGTTAGTCGGATAAGATCGTGTACAGTGTCTTGGAGGGGTACGGAGAAACGCCCCCATACACTTTTTGCTTTTTTTTCCTTTTAGTCTCACAAACGAACATACCTTATAGATTCTTTACTGCTTGAAATTTATATATTAGAAATGAGGCCTGCACTAAAGGGTCTCAATCAATAGAGACTTAAAATTTGGAAGGGTTTCAAGCATTTTTTTTCAATGAATACAAGAGTGATTTGCCTAGCTGGTTGTGTAGCCATTGAGACATTGATTGACGATAATATTGTACTTTAGAACTTAACAAGTACAATGTTATTGTTGTCTGTTAGAGACCACAATATGATAATAGATTGAGTCTCATGGTCGTAAAAGAGGTCGTTAATTACCCTGCAATATTTGTAAGATGTTTGATCCACGTACAATTTGACCATGACGACTAAGATATTTTTTCTTGCATTTTTGCAGTTGAACATGGTGATTAACGAATCACTCCGTCTATATCCGCCAGCAACCGTTCTACCTCGAATGGCGTTCGACGACATCAAACTGGGGGATCTCCATATCCCGAAGGGACTTTCAATTTGGATTCCAGTTCTTGCCATACATCACAGTGAAGAAATATGGGGCAAAGATGTAAATGAATTCAATCCTGATCGTTTTGCATCGAAATCATTTGCCCCTGGACGCCATTTCATCCCATTTGCTGCTGGTCCAAGAAATTGTATAGGCCAATCTTTCGCCCTAATGGAAGCCAAGATTATACTAGCCATGTTAATATCAAAATTCTCTTTCACTATTTCAGATAATTACCGCCATGCCCCTGTTATTGTTCTTACAATAAAACCCAAGTATGGTGTTCAAATCTGCTTGAAGTCCTTGAATCCATAAAACATTTACGGTTTGTTATAAAATATCCTTAGTTTTCTTCTTCTTTTGATACATGAGATTGAGATTTCAAGAGAAGTAATGTAAACTCTATCTACTATTAATATAATAAATAAGTTTGTGTGAAGATAAAGATTACGCGGTCTGATGAGTATTACTCCGGTTAGATTTTACGTCTACTGCAAGATGTAAGACATACAACTACATTCTTAACAACACAATAGTTCATGTGAATCTTGTCCAAAGGCAATTAGGTTTAGCATAAATATATTAAATCACAAAAATTGCTCTACTGATATTCATTAGGGTTTTGTTAATTTTTCTTTCTTTTCCTTTTTAAAAAAAGAAAAGAAAAAATTTATTGATATATATATATATAGTTACAAAATATTGCAGCAGTTTAAGAGGGTGTTTTGTGAAGATTAAAATTAGATTTTTAGGAGATTGCGATAGAGATTTTTAAAATGTGTGGTTGAAAAGATGTGGTTAATATTGATTGTTTGACTTTGACTTGGATTAAAATCAGATTTTAATTCGAACCAAACAGAGGCTAAATATATACAAAATGTTCAAAATCTGTGAGATTAGTTTATAATTTCTTTTCTTTTATTGAAAAATGTGTCGTTGATTTTTATTTTTGATTTATGGCAAGAATTTATGGCTTTATTTTCGATTGTTGATAATTTTGTGTGGATTGTGTCCTCCATTTTGGTCTTTCTCATCAATTTATGTTTATGTTTTGATTAATAACGTAAAAAATATGTTCGGAAGGTATAAGTTGATGTATTTATATTTCAATCTCATGTTTATAATAGAAAAATTGTCCACGATTTTAAGGGTATTCATATAAGTTACTCATTTTCTTTTAAACAAAAAATATTGTTGTGCCTCAAGTAGCATGTCGTTTGGTGCCCAAGTTGGATAGAATTTTTCATAAAAAGATGATGATACATTAATGTTCCAAGATAATAGGCGGTTTTACATCAAATGTGACGATTTTTTATAGAAAAGCATAAAACTTCGAACAAAGTTCAAACCGGCCGCTACCTTTCACATACAATTAAACAAACCGGAACAGAATGTGTAGACACAAGATCATCGACCTCCGTTACATTAAGTGTGATGAACGGTTCTTGTGCTTTAAATGTTTGATTCCTTAAATTTTTGTATCCTCAAATTGGATGAATAGTTATGAATGTGCACCGAATCCAGGTATAATTTGAGATATGTTATAGTTGTTCCTCTTTATTCTAAAATTAGTATTTAATCTAGCAAAAGGATTAAATTGCTTCATAAAAAGTTACTTTTTTTGGAAAAAAAAATAAGACCTTCATAGAAATTAAAGCATTTATTTAATTTATAGCGATTGTATTATTATCAAGCTACATAAATTGCTATGTCAAAGTATGACACGTGCATCACACGTGCCAAAAAAAACTAGTCTAAAGTATAAGCAAAAGTGCTTCTTAACAAGAATGAATTTTTAATTTTCATTTTAAATCAAAGTAGCTTGTTTTTTTTTTCTAGTGTTAGAAAAGCGGCGTCTGGACGTGAAGCGTTTGCAAAACGTTTTGCCTCGTGCTTTTTTTATTTTATTTTTTGGCCCCTAGACTCTTTTTTTACACTTTTGTAACGCTTTTTCCATTCTTTTTTCTTCAATTATTAAATAATTTTTAGATTGATTTAAAATTTTAAAATAATATTGAAATAAGAAGCCTTGCCTAGCTAGACTCGTCAAACCCGAAATTTGACCTTAACGCTTTATCCTTTACACTTTTTAGAATACTACTTTAAATACAATGTGATTATGGTTGGTCAAAATTTTAAGCAATCCAAATACAGGCCCACAGAATATGATTACCATAAGTAATACTTACATGTTCATCATTTTTCAAAACTCATTTTTTTTTATCAAACTAATTTCAACGACACATTTTTTCAAAATAATTTTACATATAAATTTAAATTTTTTTCTTATTTATTAACCACACGTTAAAGTCAATAGTACTAAATCTATTCCCAAAAATGTGGCTCTGAGACATTCTTTTTATACAATTGCCTTAAAAAAATCAAAAATTGCCTTAAATCTTTGAATTTATTCGATAGTGCTCATTTATTAGCACTATAAATTTGGAGCTTCCTTCCACCGAAATAAAATCAGGTTCCAGTCCTGATCTGTTCCACCCTCTCACTCTATTTATATACTGTCTTTCACTGTGTGTTGTGAGATTGAAAGGCCTGCAGGATGGCTATGGGGGTGGTTTTGGCCATATTTGTCATATTTGTGTATTTCTTCTACAAAGTTGCTTATGAAACAGTATCATTTTACTGGCTTACGCCAAGACGCATCCAGAAAATAATGGAAAAACAAGGAGTGCGTGGCCCCGAACACCGGTTTCTGCTAGGAAACATCATAGACATGGCTTCCTTAGTTGCGAAATCTACCTCCCAGGACATGGATTCCATCAGCCACGACATAGTCGGCCGCCTCCTGCCCCATTTTGTCGTCTGGTCCAAGTTATACGGTACAATTTATACCATTTTTCACCATTTCAAACCTTGTAAATGAAAATTTGAATTTACGGGCATAATTTGTTGATCAGGAAAGAGGTTCATATACTGGAATGGAACTGAACCGAGAATGTGCTTGACAGAAAGTGAACTGATAAAAGAACTTTTGTCTAAATACAATAGCATTTCTGGAAAATCATGGCGACAGCAACAGGGATCCAAGCATTTTATTGGGAAAGGCCTTTTAATGGCCAATGGTGAAGATTGGTACCACCAGAGACACATCATTGCACCCGCATTCATGGGAGACAAACTCAAGGTATATATATGTTCAACTCTGCTACATATACATAAATGATTGACAATTTTTTTTATAGACTTACATACGACAATATTTAATTGGACAATCACGCTACACGTACACTCTCCCTTACACATTTCTTTATACTCTTCCATGTGATAATATCTACGCTCTTAATTTAAGAGTAGTGCTACAAGTCCCATCGGTGCCCCCTATGTACACCAATCATAATTCTAATTTTAAACTCATCAATCACGTCAGTGCACAGATTTCTTCCACGTAAGAGGGAATGTCATCTAATTGGTAAGAAATGATGTACATATAGCATTATTTTTAATTAGATATTGGACAAAAAACACAGTTTAACCAGTCAATACGTTGTTGCAACCTGTACATTTAATATGTACAAGGAGCTTAATTCATACATGTATATGTACCATGTTTATTCATGAGTAGGTAATGCCCCACAAGATGGTGTTTCGTTGAAGGACATTAACTTTAAGATTAATACTGGTTTTGGTTTACCTGCAGAGCTATTCGGGGTACATGGTGGAATGCACTAAACAGATGCTCCATTCACTGGAAAATGCAGTAAAAAAGGGTCAAACTGAGTTTGAGATTGGAGAATATATGGCTCGTCTTACTGCAGATATTATTTCAAGAACTGAATTTGACAGCAATTATGAAAAGGGAAAGCAAATATTCCATTTGTTAACACATCTGCAACATCTCTGTGCACAAGCAAGCCGGCATTTGTGCTTTCCCGGAAGCCGGTAGGTTTATTTTTATATTAAAGGGTTTTACTCTTATTTTCTCGACTCACATATCGACCTAATATTCCTTCGTGAAAAAAAGTGTCGTTTTCTGTGTCTGTTTTGTTTGTAAGAGTCTTTTATTGCTATCTAAAATAGGGAATAAAATTTAATAGGCTTTGAATTCTGTTTCAGACTCTTATTATTAATTATTTATACCTGTCAAGCCATTAAAAAAATCTATAATCCCAGGCATAAATCAATTTTAAAAAGAAACAGAGTTATGTTCTTTGAATTGACAGGCTAGATTCAATTTAACAAGTGGCACCATTGCATCAATGCAAACAGAAATAATTATATACTACTTAATGACTTATTTTTCAATAATTAATTACACTTTTCTGCAGGTTTTTTCCAAGCAAATACAATAGAGAAATAAAATCTCTAAACGAGGAGGTGGAAAGATTACTAATGGAGATCATACAAAGTCGAAAAGATTGCATAGAAATCGGTCGAGTGAGTTCATATGGAAATGATTTACTTGGGACGCTGCTAAATGAAATGCAAAAAAGGAAATCAGGCAGTGGATTTAGCATAAACCTACAATTAATCATGGATGAATGCAAAACATTCTTTTTTGCTGGACATGAAACTACTGCTTTATTACTCACTTGGACAGTCATGCTACTAGCTAGCAATCCTTCTTGGCAAGAAAAAGTACGTGCTGAGGTGAACCAGGTCTCCAATGGTGGTTCCCCCTCTGTTGATCAGCTTTTAAAGCTCCCTTTGGTAAGATTTTTTTACTCATTTTTTTTATGGGTTCGGTACGATTTAACTACGAGTGGGACGACGACATAATCAACTTTCAATGACCTATGTTTCATGTTCTATGTATCATGTTTGGTAGGTGAAGTGGACAATAGTTGAAACTTGAAAGGATCATGCTATAAGTACTACATGGTGTACAAAATAGTTGACTACATGGCTAAGTGACAGCCCCCTATTGGAGGGGTGGCTGCAGGCAACCACCCCTCCAATAGGGCGCCTCCACTTGGTCGTGTAGTCAACCATTTTGTAAAATTTGTAATACATATAGTTTAATCCCAGTTGAAAAAGACACACGGTATCTCTTTTTCCTCCACTGGAATTTTTTTTTTCGCTTATATTGGAAGGCCACTCGATGGCCGTCAAGAATCTGTCCTAACTCAGATGAATTCTTGGATCTGCCACTGCAGATATTAAGATGATGATAATAATATTTCATAGTAAAACAAAAACAACTAAAATATTTTTTTTATTTCTGCATTTTTGCAGTTGAACATGGTGATCAACGAATCACTCCGTCTATATCCGCCAGCAACCGTTATGCCTCGAATGGCATTCGACGACATCAAACTCGGGGATCTCCACATCCCAAAGGGACTTTCAATTTGGATTCCAGTTCTTGCCATACATCACAGTGAAGAAATATGGGGCAAAGATGTAAATGAATTCAACCCTGATCGTTTTGCATCAAAATCATTTGCCCCTGGACGCCATTTCATCCCATTTGCTGCTGGTCCAAGAAATTGTATAGGCCAATCCTTTGCCCTAATGGAAGCCAAGATTATATTAGCCATGTTAATATCAAAATTCTCCTTCACTATTTCAGATAATTACCGCCATGCCCCTGTTAGTGTTCTTACAATAAAACCCAAATATGGAGTTCAAATATGCTTGAATCCCTTGATCAATCCATAAACAATTTTGTTATTTTTCTTGGTTTTTGATACATGAGATTGAGATTTCAAGAGAGATGTTCTTTTTTCTATTACAGAAATATCACCACATAATAAAATTGTTAGTGCATTTTGATAATTATTTTTTTTTTTTCCTTCTTGGGATTATTGTTAAATCAACTAAAATGTATTTAAGGAATAAAATGAGAAGTTAGATAAGAGAAGCTCAAGTAGTCAAAGTAACTTTAGGATAAGTCGGAAAGGCCAACAATGACATGACGGCAATGGATCTGTTGTTGCCATTTTGTTCTTTCATTTATACTTCAATGTTAGATGTTGACTACATTTTTGACAATCACAATAGTTTACATCAATCTTGTTCTATATTTTCTACTTACTAGGGCCTCCTATATTTCAATCCGAAGAGGAGAGTAAAACTATCCTATTGATTTGATCTACCTAGGCCAGAAATGGGTCTTTTATGTCATTAATCATTTGATAACTGTGATTTTTTATTGTTTTACGGGAAAATATTAAAAGTATCGAAATCTAGATAATTGCAAGAAATTGCACTTGAGTCGGACCAAAAAATAGATAAAATAAATCTTCTTAGTTAATCTAATAAAAAAGACTTGGGGGTTCATGCTCTTTCGATCTTTTTTACTCTATTAGTCATTCATTTCAGATTAAGTAAGAAGACAAATTGATCTTTGGATTCTAGCCCACCCTCCCTTACATGCAGCCTCTTCTCTACTCATGGTTATCTTAACCATTGATCCAATTGGGCTAAAAACTTACTCAAAATGTCATTCAACCTTCTATTCTTCATCCATTAAAACCCTTAGTGGATTCTAAACCTTGCGTCTTGCTACTGCCTCTGTAGCACTAAGACTAGCATGGAATTCAACAGCAATAGCACTATCCAATAGCTCCTAGGCAGATAAGGGATATTCATTCACTGGTTAAGTCGGCGAAGCTACTCTAATGAAACAGTAAGGGTATGTTCTCTTTACTATTTTCAAATTGTTTTTTGTTTTCGATTTTTCAAATAGTGAAAACGTGTTTTTGAAAACAAACTAAAGATTTACAAAGAAACCAAAATTTTTAAAACGCGTTTTGAGTGTTTTCAACACTTTTTCAAAATGTCAAAAAAAACACATTTTCAACAATTTCAAAATGAACACTCAAAACACAAAACTCAATGAATTTAAAACTCAAAACACAAAACTGAAATATAAAGAGAAGAGCCCCCAAACACCACACTTTCTCTTTTGGTTGAGGAGTTACCTATTCATTCTCAAAGGTCAATGAGAAGTGCTTGATCTACTCGTGTGTCTTTTAACTTATTGTAGTGATAATGTCATTCTTATAAATCAACGCCAATTAGTTGTAGCAAAAATATTAAATAATTAAATAGCACAACACAAAGTGATGGGTTAGTAAGGCTTTTGACTTTTTACTTTGATGCCGTAATCAAGTATGATAATGGTTTCATCAACAAAGTGCCCAGCTTTCAATTGAAAATAGCCAAGTTGGACTTGGTAGTACTTTGACAAATAAAATAATAATAAAAAAAAATAAAAAAAGCAGGGTTAGTACCTTTCTTATTTATTTTTTTTCTGACTTTTTCACATACACCTATCATCTTCTTCCACTAGTTTTGATTCTGCTCTGCCCACTACCGCTCTCTTATGTCTATTTTATCCATTTTACTCCCAAGCCCCAACTTAGTGCAAAAACTCGTGCGAATATATCTATTCCACATCCAATGGTCGATCACTAAAGTTGACTTTCATGTCGACTTAAACAAATGAATGTTGGGAATCAAGCTTCTTAAGCTCATATAGGTAACCATTCTAAGGGCATGTTTGGATCGAATTAAAATTTGATTTTAATCTAAGTCAAAGTCAAATAATTAATATTAAAAATATCTTTTTTATGGGTCCCACATCTTTTCAACCACACATTTCAAAAATTCTATCACAATCCACTAAAAATCTAATTTTAATCCCACCAAACACCAGATAAATGTGTAACAAGACGAGGCTTAACTTGTATGCTTATAACTATTTGAATTCCTCTTCTTACAAATCAGTTTTAAAGATCGGTTTGCCGAAAGAATGACCTAAGAATGTTAGTTCAAGTAGAAGACTTTTTTGTGAAGCCACCTAGTTGGGAATTGGATCAAGTGTAAATTCGATAAGTTATGGTGTAAATCAGGATTTACATGTAGCAAGATTATTGCAAATAATTGTAGACTTAAACAGCTCATTTGATCGAGAAAAAGTCGAACGAATTTCGCACTAAGAAATTGAAATATTACATATAAATATAATCACTATTTAATGCATATATATGACAAAGTGGAGTAAGAGACTGGCGGAAGCACTTAAAACCAACTACTAATTGAATGATCAAGGCTCATTATGGATTTGAAAAATTTTTTATTATTATTTTTTATTTCATTTTTATTGCAATATGCATTAAAACATATATTGTCTTTCACAATTTATTTTTCCTTCTGTCTCAATTGACACATATTGTTCATTTTTTTACCTCAATCTATAAATCAATCCTACTCGTATATATACTTACCTTCAACTCTAAAATACGAACAAATCCCAATAATTTGATGCTAGAATTGGTTGAGATTGAAAAAAAAGTTCTAATAAAACTAATATTTGTATTGTACAATTATGTAAGTATATAGTTGTAAATAAACAAATACATACATTCACCTAACATTTCTTGTATACTAGTGCATTGGCATACGGTCATAATAAGTATTTACATTTGTTTTTTATAATAAAGAGCCCAAAAACACACCTAAAAGAGATTATTCTAAGATAATGATTAGATGTTCACCTTTTTATTACTTATTTATTTATGTCGCACGAGGGGAACTTAGTGGCAAAAAGTTGATTAATATTAAAAAATAAAAAAAATCAGTACTCTCCCTTGCATATATCAATCGTGATAGGCACAGTGATAAGAATTTATGAAAAAAAGAGGGGGGGGGGGGGGGGGGGGGTTGGCAACATTAATGAACAGCTAAAAATAAATAAAATAAAAACCTTAGCCACACGGGTGTTGCTATCCATCCGCAGCTAGGCAAAAATCAAGCCAAACCAGTCAAACTGATTAACTCAACACAAACCAACCAGTTTGGATTGGTTTTTTAGTTCAATTGTGTTGGGTTCAGGTTAGGAAATCAAGAATTTAGGTCATGTTGGGTTAGGTTCCATGTTATTTATTGAAACACAATCAAACACAACCTAACCCAACAAATTAAAAAATATTAAAAAGAAAATTACTACTTAAAATCAAAAACCTAAAACTTAATGATCAAAATTCTCATCTGTCTCACGTCTCTTCTGCCTCTCATTGCTACTCGTGCATCGACTTCTCGACTCGGTTTTTTGATGTGATTTTAACTAAACATTTGGGTTGAAGAAGGAGATTTTGTATTGAGTTTGAATGATTTAATATTTTTAGCATTTAAGTTGAATTCCTTTTATTCAATAGGTATAATATATGGGTATTCAACATGGGTTTAGATTGATCTAATAGGTATTTAATTTGATCATGATATAATCTTTTATAATATTTTAAATCTATATTGTTCTATTGGCATGGAAC
>CAIGRS010249374.1:0-14877 GCA_903798395.1 Fraxinus floribunda
TTTATTAGCATTTCTATAAAGATCTGAGTCTTTATTTATCTATGAATTAGGGCATGGAAAGCCTATGCTTTACTACTAGTAATTAGTAAGTTTGTTTCTTTTGCTTGTTCTTATGTTTTTCAATGCTATGAACTAAACAATTTGGTGAATTTACATTTATTACAGACGTAGCAAAAATTTTGATGGGTCATTATATTGTAAGCTGTTTTGCGATTGGTCTATTACTTCCGTACTGAATATTGAATTTTATTTTCGGATATTACTATTGTTGATGGTCAACCGTCATCGGTCAACGGTCAACGCCCGTGCTGAGTTATAAGGCTGGATTCGCCCCTGTTTCTGTGCATCTCTCTTTTCTTCCTCTTTTTTTCTTTGCCTTTTCTCTGCCCTTTTTTTCAGTGCCCTTCTGCCTTCTTTTTTTTTCTTTCCTGATTCTCTTTTTTCTTCCCTTCTCTCCGTGCGTGTATGTCGTCTCTCCTACTGTGCGTGAATGTAGCTTGTATATATAACTCCCTTTTGCAGTCCCAACTTGTGGAAAGAGGAGTCCAGCCCAAGTAACCTTTTATTTCCATTTCAAGTCCAAGTGAAAAAGCCCAATTAGATTAATTGCCCCCTTTTAATTTATATTTCTCTCCAAGGTTTCCTCTTTGAATTTTGTTATTTTTCGCCACTTTTACATTCTTTTCTCCAATACTTCATTAAATATAAATTCTCACCTACAAAAAATAATATAACATAAACTAAGCAGAATTTTATCCAAAGGACAATTAAATATCATGATTTAGGACATCGAATAAGTGTAGAAGCTACACTTATCATGAACCTCTATTGATCATTCACAATCTTCATATGATTCTTGACATATCCAAACGATGCCGTATTAACGAATCTTGATAGAGCAACATCTAACATCACTAAAACATAAATGTCCACATACTAGACACTATGACGACTTCAAGTCAAATTATTAATTCCATTACCGAAGGTTAAACATTTACTATTGACACTCAAATAATTATACATGTGGTGATCTCCGGTATTTTGTTCTATAACAAAATATTCAAATGTTCATTTAAGTGTTACCATACTTTAGTTCGTGAAATCAACTACTTCACAAATAAGAAATATCACATTAGATGATCTATTCGTAATAACGATATTCATATCTCGTTATTACTTACAACCATGGATGATTTAACATTCAGTCATATGTAATTTATATCTCATAATCACAACTCATTGTTATTAACAAATTAACGAGGCTTGAATTTACGGATTTTATTATTTAATTTTTTAGAATATTAATTCAACTAAATAATATATCTGCTCTAAATAAAATTTATCAATATATATTAAAATGCTTATGTCCAGAATTTATTGGATTTAGGGTATAACACTTACACAATCACCATACGTACTTTTCACTTTCTTCTCTTTGTGCGTTTTATAAAAAAAAAAAAATACACAAACAATTTCTTCTTCTGAAGAAAAAAGTAGATTTTAAAAGCACTGATAAAGAAGAATCTATTGCAGGGCAAAAAAATTTTAATACCGGCGAAGCTAGCATAGGAGGTCCTTAGTGCTTACTAAGTGATGGCTCCATCGGTGTCAAGGGAATAGTGATGGCAAAAAGCCTTGCTTCACCTTGCCCCACTGCCTCGGGTCATGGGGCGGGGCAAGAATAAAAAAAAAAAATTTAACTACAAATTAAAAAATAAATAAAAAAATTAGTTAACCGAATTTTTTTTTTTAAAAAAAGGGCAAGAAACGGGGCGGCCCTCACCCGGCCCGAGCCCCGACCCCCCCACCCCATCTAAGGTATGTATATATATATATTAACTACTCCAAAATATTGTTTAAATATAGAATAATGCTTTTTCAAGAGGGATGACGTAATATTTTTTGGAATATTGATATATACTAGGTCACGATTGTTCGCGTTCAAGAGAATAATATTTTTCCTGAAATATTAATACATTCAAATAATTCATAAATTTTAAAATATTAATGGGTATAAATTTGTATTTCTTTAGGATCACAATATGATATCCTTTTAAGAATACTAATATGATAATATGTATTAAGCTTCTTCAGGAGCGGTAATGCGATATTCTTCTATTAAAATTGTACTTCTTCGAGAGCGATAATATTCTGTAAGATTATAGATTTGGAGTAATGACATGTGAGAGGGGTGTAGCCCATTATGTACATCACTTGATGTACAAGTGGAAATACCCATAGATTTATAGGTTATGTTTATTTCAGAGCATCAAAATAATACTCTTTTAAAATATTGATATACAAACTTTTGCTTCTTAACAATAAAATGTATAATATTCTACAAGAATATAAGTGTCAAATTGTAATAATAATAATAATATATAATTTTAGTAGTTTGGCATGCATTATGTATTTATTTAATTATTTAATGGTTTTAAGAAAATGCATAGTTACGTCTACACGTAAGGCATGATCTTTTTACCTTACGTTTTTAAGTTCACTGCTTTTAAATAACATTTTGTTTCCAACCATAGTTTTACATGTTACTTTTTCTTACTTTCGAAGTAAATATCTTTATTAGTTGCATAACAATTACCTCATACAACTGAATAACTTAATCGTCTCTAATTTTGACTTAATAAAAGAACAATTTAATTATATTTACTGTAGTTAAATGGTTTAAATAAGCTCTTAATAGTATCATTATTTTAGAGAGTTGGTTCCATATTTTACAAATAAAGAGTTAATTTGACTATCTAAATGTCTTAGCCGAACAAACCCTTGATCAAAAGTCTTTATTAATTTTGTATTAATAACTCTCCGCTCCATGTGATATTATTTCATGTATAAATCAAGAAGTAATATTATTATATTCCAATTAACTCAAACCAAGTCGATTGTATTCTGAAACATTTTGTGCCGTTTGTTATTGACGATATGATTTTATGGAATATGATCTGCACATTCATTCAAAAGAGTAGCCTTCCCCGTAATCTATGAAGACGTACGAACTGCTGAAATGAAACTTTATAAAGAGCCCTACAAATATTTGTGAATAGAACTCTTGAGAATTTAATGACAAGAACCTTCAAAAGGTAATGGAGGTGTGCAAAAGATTCCCCGAGCCAGACAAAAATTGGCCATCGAGTACTAAGTCAGATATCACAAAGAAAGGCGTCTTAAGAAAAAAATTACTAGAAACATTCAGTCCTTGAGGTTGTTTTCCATTGCAAAAGAAACTCCATGACGAAGAACTACAAATTGTTAACCGACTCACTTTAATGTGATTAGGACCAAATTCCCATCGGTAAAATATTGAACAAAACCAAAAGCGGGGGAAAGATGTATCCAACACCCAGAAAAATGATCCACCAAATAACTCCATGATATGCATTTTCTTAGCTCTCTCTGAATCTGGCATTTAAATTTGAATTGGGAAACCAAAAATAAAAGAACGAAAAAGAGTGTCCCTGATTCAAATGCTACATTTAGATTAATGTATAATGTCTATCCTGTTTCTGTGGTCTAAAGTACAGATGAAACAACTAATTTACAAGAGTACAAACATGAACACACCATTTTAGGCAAACGGCTGTTTTGTCAATTCACAAGTTAGACGCAGCAGCTGAAACCACGAATTGATGCAAAACTAATGACCAGGTTACTTCCCTGTTGAAATATCTTGGAGTTCTCTTCTTGCATCATCTACACAGATGCAATGCACTTAACCCTGACACCCGAGGAACAGTTAGATTAATCGTTCTTCTGACATCTCCGTATCCAATCCAAGAATCCAATGTCCGACCTCCGACCAGTCCACAAGGGAAAAAATTGAAAGAATCACAATTAAGAAATGAGGGGTTAGCATCAAAATGTGGATGCAAATTACAGGATTAAAAACACCTCTGTTCGGTTTCTCTGGTAGATCACGTTACTGATGATGATCTCGAATCTTCTGTCTTGTTAATTCGGCACATGCAATCTGGGCATGGGAATGAATATATGGAGTCATTTGGTCTTTTCAATTCGATTCCTTTTGAATCACTATGTGCTCGCATATTTAGCATTTGCCGCTTGAAGCTTTTCCACCTGAAATACCAACACCGAAAAGGATTGAAAAGATGAACAAGGTTAAACTGTGAGAAATCCAGAAACAATTTGATCCGAACGAAGTGAAAAATTAAGAAGTGTACATGTGTTAGGCTATTGATGGGAAAAATAAACCCAGCCTACACATGAGAGGGCATGTTGAAAAGAATTAAGATGAATACATGCAACCCCTCTTTAACGGATTAGGCTTTTACAAGAGATGGTTAGCTACAAGGCACAATGATACTTCCAATTGATCTTCTCTCAGCAAAATAATAGTAGAAGCAGCATAGCATCGTACAAGTTTCAAGTAATGTCTAGGTCAAATGAATAATGAAATACGTGGTTCGACTAGCCCAAAGTGTAATAAGTTTCCTATAGTCAATCTTGTTCTACCCTGTGATGCTCGGACTCTCCTTTCCGACCGGCATACCCGTGTCGACACGACACAGGTACGGGTACAGGTATGGAATATGGGAGGACACAGCACTTTTCAACCAAGTATGACGATGTGTAGCAGCTATGGGATCCAGAGTTGGGTTGATGCAAAGCTTCAAGTTGAGGTGAAGGCACTAGGTTTTGCACCTAGGGTCGCCGCCGAGAGGATGGAGAAAGAGGGTCACCACCGATTTCTCTCTTTTTGACCACACATTCTTCAATAAAATAATTTTAAATGCAAACCCAAATTTTTTTATTTTTTTAACCACAAATTCACCAATCTACTATTCCAGAATGCACTCCAAAAAAATGGGGCTCAAAGAGGCCTTTAGTAATTAAATTCTCATAATTGAAAATTAAACCACAAAATTCTATTTTAGTCTTGACCACAAAAATTTCAAACATTTGAAACATTAACAGACTTTCCCCAAATTTGATTTGTTGCAGCCGTCACCCCTAACTTTTTCAAACGTTGGATGTGAGGCCCTTTTGAACGGTTTCCATCAATTTCTCCGTCAATTGACCACTAAAATAAAAAATTGACCACTTTCTACCAAAATAGGAGAGGGCAAAATGGTAACTTACTATTTTCCCATAAAAAAATTAAAAAGTTAAATCAAAAACCAAAAAAAAAATAAAAGAAAAAGGAAAATATATCTTCTCCCTCACCCTCATCCCCATCCCCATGCACAAGTCCAACCCCTCAACTCAAAACCAGAAATCTACCACCGCCATTGACGACGACGACGACGACCACCACCACCACCACCGTGAAACCACCGTGAACATATCCAGGAAAGAAGCAATTTCTTGGAATACCAAAAGGGGAAGTCATGCCGCCACTTTCAAGGAAATGCACAGCCAGAGAAAGTGATTTTTCAAGCGAGCACATATCTGAAGAACAACCTGCATTACCATAGGTGGTACATGCCTTGTTATCAAGTCAGGCACAATTGACATTACCTTACGACTCTCTTCCATCATCAACTGACCAGTCGATTTTCCAAATATGTTCTCAAAAACATGGACTGATTCTTTATCAACGGTGAGTCGGTGACTGGAGACAAACTTTTCTCTGGTTCGGAAGAAGTATGATTTTCAGATGATCCATGTATAGATCTACCTATTGTTCCAACATTATTGTCAACAAAAATTATAGGCCTCAGCTGCACTAAACTATCCGAGATAAGAAGTAGTGCACATCAATGCATTTAGGGAAGAGGGTCTCAATTGAAGTCTCAGTTGTAGGTAATGGGTATATAGGCATTTCTAGCCTTTAATAAAGTGGGTTTGAAGCAGAATAGTAGGTAGAGGTAGGGGTAGGGGTAGGGGTTGGGGTGGTGGGGGTGAGATTGTTGGGTGCCTGCAAATTGAAGTCGCCATTTCTTGCCCACTCAGAGCAGAAGAATAAAGAATCAACAAGGAATTGGTGTTCACAGTAGTGATGGTCAATTGCGATGGCAGATTTTTGGTTTTGGGTTGAGGGGTTAGGCTTGTGCATGGGGATGGGAGAGAGAAGATACATTTTCCTTTTTCTTTTCTTTTTTCTTTTTTTTTTTTGGTTTTTGATTTAACTTTTTAGTTATTTAATGGGAAAGTTAAGTTACTATTTTGCCCTCCCCTATTTTGGCAGAAAGTGGTCAATTTTTTTATTTTAGTGGTCAAATGACGGAAAATGGATGGAAACCGTCCAAAAGGGCCTCACATGCAACGTTTGGAAAGGTTATGGGTGACAACTGCAACAAATTAAAGATTTGGGGTAAGTCTGCTAATGTTTCAAAGGTTCGAGGCTTTTGCTGTAATTATCACATATTTTTATTATGTTTAAATATAAAATTGTTAAGCGTCATGTTTTGATGATTGTAATTATTTTACTTTATTTATCTTACTCAAAAATATTATTTCTAAACTTGTGTAACGTCGTACGAGTGTTTATATGCGCATTCTCGTATGTATTTGTTTTTTTTTTTTTTTGACATTATTTAGAAGAAATGGACAAAAATTTACCATCCTCTAATTTTCTTCTTGTAAGCATGCATAAACACAATCCCCAAAAAGTTTCCTAGCTGCTCCACGAAGGTTACGTTTGGCACACCACATTAGACCGTACAAGAAATTATGCATAAAATTAAAAGAGATAGTACTAGATAGATGTGCTAAGGTCAATATCATTTAGTAAAACACGCTCAAAAATGTTACTTGCACCATCTTTCTTATCCCGTATAATCTGACCTCCTCACTCCGTATTATGCCATCCAGTTAGCTTAAGAAAGAAAGTTCAATAATATTCTTTTGAACAAAAAACTATACTATACACCTTAATCCANAGGTCAATATCATTTAGTAAAACACGCTCAAAAATGTTACTTGCACCATCTTTCTTATCCCGTATAATCTGACCTCCTCACTCCGTATTATGCCATCCAGTTAGCTTAAGAAAGAAAGTTCAATAATATTCTTTTGAACAAAAAACTATACTATACACCTTAATCCACTCTAATACACCTAGATAGAATATCTACTCTAATTTTGTAGAGCTATAAAATTCTACCTTCTTTTATTTACTTACAAGTAGTAGCACCTTTTTGAGTATGTATATTTGGGCTTGTGTATTAGGTCATATCATAAAATTTGATAAAAGTTCATAGTAGCTCAACCTAATGTAACCCTCATCCTTTCCCTGCCCTTGGATGAGATGGAAAAGTTGTATAGCAATTCTAAGTAATAAGGAAGATCCTTATAAGGTTAAATGACCAATTATACACATTAGTGTTAGACCTACTGTGCTTTATGGTTTCAGAATGTAGAAGGACAAAATTGTTTATAAGTTCATCATACTAAGAATGTTGGATGCTAACATGGATGTTCATTGTTTGGTAATATTAAAATGGTTAACAAAAGAAATGATAATATACTGCCAACAAGAAGAAGTGCACCAATTGACGATAAATTAATAGAAGTTCATAGACTTAGGTTGTTAACTTAAGGCACGGTTTGCATAGACCTAGAGAGTATTTTCATAACAGAAGCACGATCTCAATAGAGCAAGTCAAAAATAGGAAGTTGTAGACCCAAATTCAGTCTGCAATAGTTACTGAAGATCTTATTCCTTTGGATCTTCTAGTAGATCTAATAATGAACACTAGAAGGTGGAAAAGAATTTATGTAGCTAATGACAAATTTATTGAGCAAAAAGGCTTAGTTGTTATTGTTGTTTATATTTAGTACCACAAGTTTATTGAGCAAAAAAGCTTAGTTGCTATTGTTGTTTATAATTATGTATCATTGGCAAAATGGTTTCTTGTAGCACAATTAAATGTCATATGACTGAAAAGGACATTACGATACTTTTGCATAAAAAAGCAATGCAATGTTACTGTTCATAGAAAAATCAATAAAATTATACTTAATTATATTATTCTAAAAGTATAAAATTAGTACATTTTAGAATTTATACTTCCAAAAAGTACAGCTCAGTATGATTTGCAAACTGGCTACTAATAAAATTTGTTTAAGGTCGCCTATGAACATACTGTGCTTAAAATTATTTAAAGAACTATCGCATTACTATTTGCAGCCATATTACTATTTGCGGCCATGTTTTAATTATTTCCTAAATTAACGTAATAGAATTGAGCATAAATAAATTTTAACTAGTAGTATATTTGACCTAATTTAACAATTAGTTAATTTGATAAACATTTTGAACGTTTTTAATATTTAACTTATTTAACAGTTAACTAATTATGGCCAAATTTAATGTAAATTATATTTAAACTACTAAAACCTACTTTGATTAACTATCCATCAATTTTATTAATTTGACGTTTTATTATTTGAATAACTTAACAGTTTAGATTTTTGCAAATTACTATTTTCATACCCATTGTTATTGAATAACTTTACTTAACTTATTAGTATTTGAATTTAATATTTTAGTACCTTGATTAATTAATAATTTATTGTTTAAAGCATTTCTTTTAATAGTCATATTGAATTTTTAAATATTTTAACTTAGTGGTCAAAAATTTCAATATAATATACCATTGAAGTAATGACAGGGATTGTAAGACTGTTAAATTAGAAAGGTAGTTAAGTTATTTCATTTTTCAAACTCAAAAATGTGTTTTTCCTTCCTTTCCGGAGTGAGGGTGGTTGTAAATTCGGATGAAGGTGAGTGTCATAAGTAATTAGTTTTGACCATTTATTTTTATTGATTCATCTTTTGCCCTTCATAAACAAATTTTGGTTAATGAAGACGAACCTATACAATCAGTATACAATGAGAAAACAAAACTGAGAGTCTGAGACCTACATAAATTATCAAGAATATCCCAGCAAGATTCTACATGAATGGGATAACCAAATCAATTGTTAGCTCGTGTAAAAGTAACATTAAGAAAAAAAAAAAAAACAACAATATGCCCACTATTTGGAATGTTAACAATGCGAATAAGTCACGTTCATATTGATCATGGGATTAAAATATTCCTCACCACGTCACTGCTTGCACAGCCGCTTTAACAGATTCATTGGAAACCAGAATGATGAATAAAAAATATAACCAATATTTAGATTGTCAAATAGTAATACCATCTTCTAACGGTAGTTAACTAAGTAAAACCCGAGTGATGAGATGAAAAGCATACCCAATATTTGGATTGTCAAATAATACTGCCAACTTCCGCTTGTCAGGCCTAATTGTCCTGGAGTGTCCTCCATACAGATATCTTCTGTGACCCAAAAGAAAATGGGGAAAGTTTCCGCCTTGAGTTGTTACAAATACTTCACTGTGAAGACAAACAGTATAGTCTATGGCCGCCATTCTTGAGGAATAATTCTGAAAGCAGTAAATTGAGTCATAATATGGTTTCAATAAGATCACGAAAAGAATAATGGGGAAAACAGGAAGAAAAGATACATGAGAATGAAAGAAAAGATTCCATTCAGACCTGAAATGGAGCTAGTTCCTCAGCAGATGCCAGCATCTCTTTTGTTTGTAAAAGAGGAAACATTTCTAGCAGTGGAGCCATATGCCTCTGAGAGTCGTATATCCTTCCTGATGCTAAAAAGATAGAAGTACTTTTGTCAAACCCCATCCCTCTTAGCATCAAACCGACCTGATCAATTGAAGACACATTGGAAGGTCATAAATAAAAGATACAAAAATATAGATAGATTAGCAAATGAAATCATTTACATAACTAGGCTAAATAAAGTGGAAACACCACATGTGAGCAAATATTTAGTGTGTTTGGATAACATTGGAAGTTGTAAAAATATAATGTGATAGAAATGAATGGCGGATATGTGGATAGTAGTTGTAGGTCCTATAAAATGTTTGGTTAAAATGTTTGACTTTGAAAAGTAAATTATAAGTTACTAATAATGTTTCCCAAACATTGAATTAGAACAAACAATTTCAAGTGACTTTCAGGTGTATCAAATGTACATATCAAATTCTGGCAGATCTTAGGTCATTGAATCTACTAGAGTAATTTTGGAATTATAAAGATCAAGAGTGGGTTCAGAATTAAACTCAAACTGCAGAAATCTGCATTGACATAAAGCAGATATGTGAGAGAGAAAGGACGAAGACTAGAAGTTATGCACACCCAAGTAATCTTAGTGATGAATGACAAGATGTTGGATATGAAAGCTTGGGAACTAGCAAAAACTGAATTAACCGTCTACCCAAAAAAAGGTTCAAAAAGAATACATTTGAATTGCATCTCTATCAAAACTCTATGCCGTTGAGATAATAAAGGTTCGTCACCAGTTAATGGTGTTTTGGCAGTTGGCAGATTCTGAAGACCTAGCGATCTTGTAATTTCATACAACTGTACACATCTCTGAGGATTCAGTCAATTTTGGTGTACTAAATTGCAATGGATTCGTATTTTATCTTGTGAATTTGGAAATGGCTTAACAGAATAAATCGCATAAAAAATCCCATGGTAAGGGCATTTTTCAGTAGCAAGACTCTCTTCTGTCTGTCTGAACTCTTGAGAAGAAGCTTCTGCAGGAGAACGGAATAGGCATTTATAAGCTCTGTCCCTTCGCACATCTATGAAAGCAGCAGTGGGTTTATGCGATGTGGAACAATATCTCTTGAAAATTCTTAAGTTTCATGTCTGTTCCAATAGTTACAATCAGCAGCTCATCTGATCTGTACACCCTCAGGATTTTACACTATTGATCCAATCTATTTTCTTAGATACTGACTTCAACTTATGATTTCATTCTGTGAATGTACAAATTATTTTAGCATCTTGTACATCCAAGCAACTGAATGCTATAAACTTACGATTTCATTCTGTGAATGTACAAATATTTTAGCAACTCATAGATCAACGTAACTGAATGCTATAATACCTATTCTTAAGGCACAATTAATTAAAATTGTTCTTGCACTAACATTTACATACATTAAGCATCAGCATATTCTGATCTTCCAAGCCCAAAACGGGTATTAAGTTTAGTTGTTTATGGTTGTATGTTCTGAACTTCCAGCACACACATTATAATAGTCGTATGTTTAATCCAATAATATGCAATTGTAACCATACTGATGGAGATCAAGATACAGATAAAGACAGAGAGTTATAGTTATAGTTTAAATATAAGTTAAAATAGAGTTTAATTTCAATTAGATTTGATAAGATTAGTTTTGATACAATTATAGTTTATTAGAAGTTTGTTTCCTTTTTAACTCTTTTAGTTTAGCTCTATAAATAGAGGGGCTTATTCATTGTAATTGACAACCAGATTATATGAATTAAAGCTGATTTCTCTTTGCCCTCAATTCTTCTCTTCTTGGACCCCCTTTCTTTCTTAATCTACAATTATTAGTTAACAAGTTATACGTTATTGCATCACATACTTAATCCACACTTGTACAGTTTGGATAGCATTTATCCATTCAATCCAGTTGAGTCATATATATGCCATCAGATACCAGCTTTCAACTCTTTGACAATAAGAGTGAACAGCCTAATATGCTTGACAGAGGAAGTTTCCTTCCACAAGTGATCATATTTTTATCAAGTCAAATTACGTATGTATGAAAGAGGAAGACAGGAAAGCAAAAGACAGTCAATGTCTTCCTTATTTTACTTGTAAGACGTTGTCCTAAATGAGCAATTCCGCAGTTGCTTAAAAGATTTCTGTGAAAAATCCATGTACATAGAAAACGTTCCATATTGACAGACTGCTCAGTTGAAAAATTAGAATACCTCCAGATTTCCGTCCAACATTTGAATAAAAATTTCATTATTCTAGCTTCTCTAATTTTATTGGTTATCTTCCAAATTCCAATAGGCTAAAAATCGTAGAAAAATAAAAAGGCATGTGCTTTTGTACACAATGCACAAGGAAGAAATATAACAAGGAAGAAAATTGAAAGTGATCAAAGTATAAAAGGTATTACCTCTAAGGGTGTTAAGGGACACTTCCCATTCAACCTGATTGCTCCAGGACGAATAACCCGACCAGGTTTTGTAAATTTTCCCTTCCAACCTCTCTCCCTTGCAGCATCCATGTCTCTTTTTTCTCCATCTCCACCATCATATATACAACAAGAGAAAGCAACCATGTCCTATACAAGAGGATGATAAATGATTGCCCTGGATTTCAAAGCTGATCATACAAATAAAGTGGCACAGCATATAAACTAACCTCCTCGAAGCGAAGATGCACTGAAATATACTTGCCACTATTATTTGCACTGTGTTCTTTCATTCTTGAAACCAACGTATTGCCCAAAGAAGAAATGGAACTTGAAAACCGTAGAGCTTGATAATTTGCCAAGCATCTTAGACGTTGAACTGGTGGAGGTGCATCAAATGACAGACGATTTGCAAAAGGAGAAATCCTTATAATCCTGTGTAGACCAATTGTAAAAGAAAATTTTCCAGATTGATAAAGCAAATTATTTCAAAAAATTATAATGCGAAAAAAAAAAAAAAAAGACTGTAAAATATCCATTAACACAATGCCCAATCCAGGCCTTATCACCGAAGGTCAAGGTCCGAGTTAGAATCCGAAGTCCTCCAACATTTTTGACATCCATGAATTATACAATTTTAGTTCCTATTTCAATTCCTACCAGTCATATTCATCCCAATAGATGCTTATGAAAAAGGAATAATATAAAAGGAAAAGATATAATGACTAAAGAATATGTAATAGTAATGGAATTGTCAGCATTGCAAGTCTACTATACTCATTCTGAAAGAATAGCAGTGTCGTAAGGAATAGAATTTAGAAAAAACCTTTACTTTCAGAATGCGAAATAGAAGAAATATTCAAAACCATGATGGCCAATCAAGAAAAGAAAATCTACACATTCAGTTCTATACTGTGTGAAATTATTAAAATATACTGATGACAACCAACTACTTCCATACAAATCAGAACATCACCGTCTTAAATACAAGGAGCACATATATGTGGACAAATACATTGCACTTAGAATCTTATTTATGAATCAAGAAAAAGAGAAGCAAAGAAGACACAAAAACCAGAGTCACTCACTTTTCTTCAAGTAGCTTTGGAAGAACAGAATCCCTGTAGTAGTTGATGGATGACCATGCTTTTATCCTGAAGTTGTACACATTGCTCATATTGTAGTCAAATCGCTCCATAATGTATCCTGGAACTGTCTCCACTATCTGAACATCATTTTCTAGTGCTTTCACAAAAAACTCTTCATCATAAATATCACCAAATTTGCTGCACATATACGACTACCATCAAACATTCTATCTTGGAAAAGACAAGGACATCATCTCATCAACTGAATATTGGTTTAAACTTCTATCTCAAAATCAAAAATATCCAAAAGATAAAGTCTTGCCACTGTGACAGTAACTAGACTCACTTTTGAGATACGTAATACGCCACAAAGTTCGTGGCGATCATGCATAAGCAGTGCCACATCATCTTCAGCCAAAATGAAAAGGAAATAATTGATTGGATTATATTACCAACCCAAAACAATTTATAAGTTAAACGTCAATTCCATTTAGCCCATATTGAAATAAATTGAAGCCAAACAGGTTTATTTGGCATTGGCCAAATAAATGCATATATTAGTTGCCTAGTGGGACCCACTATTTCATCAATATGGTTCTCATTTTGTAATGATGCCTACTTGGCATAAGCTGACTGGCCATGGCCATCATTTCCTGTTTACACACAACAACAGCAAAAGATGCTACATATTTTCATCTCCATGATGATTGCACTTTTTTAAAAAACAAGTGCATTGTTTCCACTAATGCAAATTGCACAAGTAGAGGTGATAATAATACTACGCACCTTGGATCTCTCCAAATGCTGTGAAAGTGGAAATGGGGAATTACAAGTGTAGCATTAAGATATCCTGCCACAGCAACAGCATTGCATATCTAAAGCAAAAACAACAAATAGAGAGCAGGGATATTGCTTAGGCTGCAAATTTATGTAAATAGAAACTTTGTAAGAAGAAAACAAATAACATTGACCATACCGATGTTCTCTGCTGGTTCAAACCACCATTCGCCTCGACATAAATGTATCCATTTGACTCAGGTAAACCTAAAACAGAGAAAGATCTTAAACTACACTTAATAAAGCTATAGATGACACGTATCCATAATGTAATTGTCATATGATACGATAATCATTTTTTGCACAACAATGTCCAAACTAATATTTAATAATTTCTTAATTTTCCCTTAATATAGTCATAATACTCCAAATTAAATGTAAATGTTTATATATATTTTTACTCATGTATATTCACCCATGTTGAAGATATGGATTGAGTAATCTCTATGATATTTTTCCAATAGTGTAGGATTATTTTCCATAATAGTTGATTGTATAATTATTATGTAATCTTTCCTTTTAGAGTTATTTAATTTACTTAGTAATAGAAATATGTTTATTATATACAATTTATAATATTCTTCACATGGTATCATAACAGTTTCGGTCATAAACAAATTAACCTTTAAATTTCGTTTCTGGCTAGCGGCCTTGAGCCGCTCGTCCGGCTACCATTGTTGCTTTTCTTTTCTTTTTTTATTTTCTTTTCGCATGTATCCCTACAAAGTCACATCACATTCCGGGGGCCATAACTCAGTTTCTGCAGTTTGTTTGGAGTTTCTTCAATTTTTGGTAATTTGAAACTTGGTCTAGTTTATTTGGAATTTGGTTTAGTATATGTCCGTTCATCTAGAATTTGGTTCAGTTCTTTTGGAATTTGGTTTAATATATGTCCAGTTCATCTGGAATTTGATTTAGCGTTGATTCGGTGTATTCGAGATTTAAAATTTGCACCCAGTTCATTTGGTATTTGTCGAG
>CAIGRS010249380.1:0-20825 GCA_903798395.1 Fraxinus floribunda
TGAGACCTGTTTTTGACAGGGTAGATGGTCGAATTTGAGGATTATGTCTGAAGCAAAGTTGTAGCCCTTGAAGTAAGCTTTTCAACACATTTTTAATCACCTCAATCGGATATTGGGAGAGGAAGATACGACCAGAATACTAAAAGCTGTCCGACGGGAAAAACGGGAAAAACGATTTTTTTTTTAGTTTTTGGAAAGTTACCTAGTTTGATTAGAATTCTATTTCTTTTTGATTTTTTGTGATCTTTTAGGAGTTGTTTTCGATTTTTACTAGTTTTCTAGTTTTAGTATAAATAGGATTTTTTTTCATTATTGTAAAAAAACTTTTGACATGAATTAAATTAAAGCTTTTGCTTTCTCTCTTGTTCTTCAATGGACAAACCCTTTGTTCTTCATTGAATAATTTCGAACTCATCAAGAATCGGTGTTCTTGTGACGTTCAACATCCGAGCTAGATTCATTAAGCGTATGATTAAGAGGTCTTCATATCGTCGGCGATTGTGTTGGTTGTTTGGTTCACAATTCTTGGGTCGAATCCAAAACCTCGATCTATTGGCTTTCTTGGGTTAGTTCTAATCTAATTGTTGGGTTGCGTAGCTACTATTGGTACGTGGTTCACATCAACTTGCCTTGGTAAGTTGAGGCATAACCATTGGCAAATGGCTCTAAAAGCATAAAGTTATGAAGCGTTTAATGAAAAAATCGTGTGAGGCAGACTCAAGACGTAAGCCTCGAACAGCTCTTTTAAACAATGGAGACAAGAGAATGAAGCTGCAATAAAAATAAAATAAAAACTCTTGGTTTACTCGGTAAGTACCCAATAAAAACACCAACTTGGCAGCATAATTGGGAATTAACGAGCTGGCTTAAAATGCTGAAGCTCATATTGTCAAGTAGTAATTACATCTTAAGTATTTAAAACCACTCGAGACATGGTGCAAACTCAACCATCAAATACATGATGCCAAAGTCTCATCCTATGATGCTCAGACTCGAGTATGGGTATCGGGTGTCAGATCTTTTATTTTCTAAAATGTATGATACGGGGACATAACTAAAAAGAGTCCAAATTTCGGTCATTGTACATCTTTCACACTTTAATTTTTTTTCTTCAAAAATTCACATGTAAAAAGTTAAAAAATAATTAAGTGACAAATTATCAAAATATAGAACATGTCACTTAAAAGTAAAACCAACTAGAAATTATACTAAAAGTCTAAAACACCAAAAACAGCATAAATTTATACGACAAAAGCACAAAATTAAAATAAAAGTTAGAAACGACAATTATTAATTATAATAATTGTCATACCCACTTGAAAATTGAACGATCGGCCCCATATTTCATTCCATACACATGTCCTGTCGACATGAGTATGCTGGCAGGAATGCTAAGCCTGAGCATTATAGGTCTTATCCTACCCATGGCCCACTCCATAAGCCAAAACATAACAACATAACTAGACCACCAAGCACCAACCGACTCAAAATATTTAATCCTATGTTTTCAAATAATTTCTATCTAAGTTCTTATAAAAGAAAATTCCTAATCTGGCAAAATTATGTCAGAAGCCAGCGCCAACAGCAGAGGATCTACATACGACCTTTGACTTTCTCAATTGTGAGTCTGAAACTGCTTTTGCCATAGGTTCCGGAGCAAATTCATCTTTCCACCTAACAGTTGAAAAATTGAATGGGAAGAATTTCTGTGAATGGGCTCAGTCGATCAAATTAATAATTGATGGAAAATGGAAATTAGGTTACCTCAAAGGAGAAACAACGAAGCCGGCCTCAACCAATGCTGCTCCTCTTAAAAAAATACGATCAAAAAATTTCATGGCAATCACTTGGCTAGCAAACTCCATGAAACTATCCATCGGAAAGACTTACCTTTTCCTACCAACGACGAAGGACGTATGGAATGCGGTAAAGGAAACATATTTAGATTCTGAAAATTCGTCCCAAATTTTTGAAATCAAGACCAAACTCTAGCAAACTAAATAAGGGGAATGAGAAGTAACTGAATATTACTTAGAGATGACAGCTTTGTAGCAAGAACTCAACTTGAGCTTGGAGGAAGAGTGGTAATGCGCAGGAGATAGTGCTTTGTTCAAGAAAAAATTGAAAAACGAGAGGTAGTTTGAGTTCTGGCGGGTTGCATCGAGATCTTGACGCGGGAGGTATTTGCAAAGGTACAGTTCGAAGAAAACCGGTAGAAAATCATGTTGGAGTTTGTCTGTGGTTCTTCGAAATCGCTTGTAATCGGGATAGAGAGTTCGGCCTTATCATCCAAATGGTTTGGGTTTTCAAATATGGGCCAGTAAGTGATGGGGCCTGGGTCTCAAAAGGGAGACCTCAAAACTCTAATGCATTATTTAAAAATTCTGGTGTTGGACCTGAAATTATGGGCCTTTATTCGAAAGGGGCGACAAATGGGCTGGACCCAAGACAACAGAAAGAACAACTTTGGTGTGAACACTGGACATAAAGAAGACGTGCTGAGATTTGCACGGAAAACCAGCAAATTGGAAACCAAGACAAAACAACTAAAGCCGTAGATACCAATCGTCTGTTGACTATCAAACAGGAAAATCAAAAGAGTCCAGTGGTGCTTTTAATACCGAGTAGACAGAGCAACTCTACAAATTGTTCTCCAATTTTCAACCATCAAGCCAAACCTCCACAAATAATCCGTTAAGTTCACTTGCTCACAGAATCTAGTACACCCTAGATCATTGATTTTGGAGCTTCTAATCACATGACAGAGTCCTACTATCCATTTTCTTTATATTCCACATGTGCGAATAATCTCAAAGTCAAAATTGTTGACGGTCCCCTATCGACTATTGCGGGAAAAGGGAATATTCAAATTTCTGATTCTATCACTTTAGAATCAATCATTCATGTCCCAAATTTATCGTGCAATTTACTATCTATAAGCCAATTAACAAAAACTTTCAATTGCTTTGCTAAATTTTTTCCATCTCATTGTATATTTTAGGACCTATTATCAGAGAAGACGATTGACAGTGCTAAGGAAAGTGAAGGACTTTATTACTTTGAAAAAGCTTATGTGAAGGACCTATTTGTCCTTAGAGATAGTGAAATTATGTTATGACATTTTAGAGTGAGACGCCTTAACTTTCAATACATGAAACATGTACTCCCCTCTATTTTCTTGAATGGAAAGTCAGTTAATTTTCAATGTGAAATCTGTGAGTTTGCAAAACATCAATGTACATCTTTTCCAAAATCTATATACAAACCATCAAAGTCATTTTCTATGATTCACAGTGGTGTATGGGGCCCTCACGAGTCCTAAACCGTACCAACACAAAGTGGTTTGTTGCATTTATTGATGATCACACTCGAATATGTTGGGTATATTTATATTTACTAAAAGATAAATCCGATGTTCGTACCGTGTTTATCAACTTCCATTCTATGATTCAAACACCATTCCAAACACAAATTAAAATTTTACACACAGATAATGGCAATAAATATTTCGATCACATCTTGGGAGACTTTTTCCAAACACATAAGATAATTCATCAAAGCTACCGCGTCGACACTCCCCAACAAAATGGGATTGCCGAATGCAAAAATAGACATATCCTAGAGGTTGTTCGAGCCTTAATGTTCACGACAAACATACCCAAAATGTTCAGAGGGGACGCTATCCTTACATTCATATATCTAACCAACCAGATGCCTAGTGCTCTAAATTTCGAAACACCTCCAAAAATTTCAAAATATTTCCCAACTTCTCATCTCACCTCTAATCTAGCCCTAAGAGTGTTTGGGTGCACTGCATTCATTCACGTTCACTCTCATTACATAAGTAAACTTGAACCCCGAGCTATTAAATGTATTCTGATCGTATATTCTCCTACACAAAAAGACTACAAATGTTATGACCCCTCCATGAAAAGGATCTTTGTAAGCTTTGATGTCACCTTCTTCGAAAATACTCCATACTTTAAACATCTCTCTTCAAGGGGAGAAGAGACTGAGGTCAACGAACCGATACATGAACAGTTCTTTGACCTTAGTCTCTCCCCTTTGGAACCTATCCTATCTACCCACCATGACAAAAGGGAACTTGAATCCAGGGGGAGGTGTAGAAAAATAAAATGATAAGGAGTCACTAGATTATTCAAGAAAGCCAAAATCAAAGTAGATGGAGAATCTTACTTCTAAAGCACCAAGAGAGTCATAACCGATGGTAGCTCCACATCCTCATAAAATAATGGAGATACCTGATACTGACTTACCCATTGCTCTCAGAAAACAAACACGGTCATGTACTCTATTTTATTTCGAAATTCATGTCATATAATACTTTATCTATAGGTTCGTGCTTTTACAACTCACTTTGACAGTACAATTATCACAAAAACTATTCAGGAAGCCTTGGAGAGTCCGAATTGGAAAGAAGCGGTATTGGAAGAAATGCGAGCGTTGGATAAAAATGAAACTTGTGGAACCATGTCATATTTGTCATCAAAAGGTATCTTTGTGCTGCATGGCTCCATTTGCTCGTCTACTACACAATACATAACTCCCAATAAAGAAATCTTCGTCATCAAAACTAAAAGCAGTAAAATGGTTATTAACCGGAAATAATTGTAATGTTCACATCCAGTTTCCGACATTGAGTCAATTGTAATGGTATTCACATAAAGGTACGAAAGGGATGAAAAGAAGCATAGTGAGTTATCAGATAATAACAATGAAATTATAGTTAGTCAGACATCAGGCACAATTACATAACCAATGGTATCATTCCAGGTTACCTGAATCAACCAAACAGCATTTTCACTATAAATTGCATTGTTTATGAACCAACTTGCTAGTTGATCCCATTCACTCTGTTTTCTTCCATAAATTGAAATCCTATACTCAGCCATCTGAAAGGAGCATAATGAAATTAGAATGTTAGGCAAATTACCATTGCAAATGAAGTACAACTATCAACAACATGACAAAATCTTTACATTTTATTATTTAGCAACATAGAAGCCTAATATACCAGGTACTGAGACAAAAACATATTAGTCATTTCAGATCCTAAAGTGAGATCGCAATGGCAGGAAAAAAAGGACCACTTATGTTGTTTTCTATCAGGAGAGCTCCTAAGGTATTCAACTTGATTATAATAGGAAAAAAAAGTTTTACACAAATAATCTCATCGAGATACTTGAGCCTAGCGGCACAATAATTTCAATCAGACCAAAATTAGAAATGTCCAATGTTATATAGTATGCTTCTTCCATCATGAAGCGGACATTTTGCATATGCTTCTTAGACTAAATTGACACGCACAAGGTTGAAGTGATGAAGAATGTTTACTTCATTATACAGTAATGTTGTAGTCAACCGAAATCATTAAGCTAAATATCAGTATCTAAACAAAGACTACATTAGATGAAGAATATTAAAAAGATAGTTGTAATCAAAAGGTTGGAGAATAAGTGTTCCAGATATTTCCCAAATACTGCGAGGACATACAAGTCCTTAGCAGCTAATTGTCTCATACATAGGGTTGGACGTGGTCCGATTCAATGAATTTTTTGGTATTTAGTAACTGGAATCATCAGGTTCAAATTTAATTATGGAAGGTTCAGTTCCGTACCATAATTAAAAATTTTAAACATTTACAACAGCACTGCATTAATCAAACTAATGATATGCTCAATCTTAACTCGTACAAAATAACGTAGTTGGGCAGAATAACTGCGAAAAACTTAGGTCACTCAATTTTGATTTCTTGAAATTTGAATTGCAAAGTTGTGCTTAGGTTGAAAACAGGAAAATAAGATTTTTGGTTCAATTAATTAGTTGACAAATGAAATAGGAAAAATGATACTTTTGGGTTCAATTAATTAGTTGATAAATTTATTTTTAAAAAATTAAGTATTTTGGCTAATTTAATATAAAAAACTAGCAAGATTCGATTTTTCTATTTTTGGTCCAAAATCGAGAACCAAACCAAACTCGTCAGTTCTCAATTCTAATATCCATTCAGAGGACTAAAAGATATAGACTACCAAACATAGAATAATGTTCTTAGGGGAAGAAATGGAACCTCTTCCCTCAATATCCAATACTACCCAACCACAACCAACAAGCTACCCACCACCCAACCACCACTTAATCTGGTCGACGTCGACGTCGGCGATGGCAATAAGGCATTGCTCGGAAAACCTCTCACTACCGGCCTCACGCCACATATCTTTGGCCAATCCGGCCAATACCTACGCACACAGGCAGCCCTAGCACCATCGCTCGAACCGGCGCAGCAATCAAAAGCGAGACGCACTGGGTTAATGTGGGGGCTCCAGGAGCCAGCAATCATGGTGATAAGATGGGAACAGTGGATCAATCTGGAATCCAAAGCCAGATTACTCAAGATCCGACCATGTTTTCGATAGACGCACCCGACAGGCGAACTATGCAAAACATTCCGCCACCTAGAGTCGTGCAGCTCCGATGGCGAACCTGCCGGCGTGTGTAGTCCACGCTCCGTCGAAAAACCTGAAAATTCTGCACGCTGATCCCAGATTATCCAGCATGCCTGTTCTGCCATTAGATGTACCGTTTATACACAATCAAAGGAAAAAGTGGGCGGATGCATATGGTATGGTATTCAGTCGGCGATTAAGGTTTGGTGCACTTTGGATGGTGAATATAGTAGATAAGTTGAGAGCGGCTAGTAAGTAGGAGAATTTTGTCTCCAAGTTCAAAAAGTCATCAAGAGCTTTTTTGGCACAACGTTGTGCGAGCAATCGTGGCAAGTGCTTGACGATAGCACAGTATGGAGAGAGGCGTCGGATGGGAGTAGTGATGGTGCCAAAGGTGCGAATGGAGAAGGATGGGCATCGTTTTTGCAGGTGTTTAAGGAAGTTGTTGATTCATTTGTCGTGAGAGATAAGGCTAAACGTCAAACAATGGATGAAAGATATCGGCAAGGGACAATTTATGCCGAAGTTACGGCAAACTTACAGACAGCGCATAAAGCTAATCAACGGGGGCTAGTGCGAAATAAAAGGATGTATAATGTGAGGGAAAATGACGGTCATCGTATGGTGTCTAAGCCTATGGAGACACATGCAAAGGGTTCACATGGATACGGACGAGAAAGCTTCGGGGTTCGCAGCAAATCGGAAGGTGATCCCTTGGTATAAGGAAAGGGAGCAGAAAATGGTAAACTTGAAGTCAACTACACTGGACGCAATGGACACGAATTCGTCGATAGATGGATTATTCACAGTTGAGCAAGAGACGACACGTGTATTGGTAAAGGGACCAACTTCGATAGTCCTGAAAAAGCACGATACGACAGTTATGGTTGGGAACACATATAACAAAATATAACCCTTTGGAGTGTTGTCAAGCAGAGGAAACAATGAAGGTGAATGCGATTGAAGCTGGACCCCAACTTTCTATTTAGGTCCTTCAAAAAATTCAGGATTTCAATAAGTTGGTTGACGTGTCTTGCGATGGATATGAAAGTAGACTCATGCAATTATTCGAGGAACTGGAGGCTAGTAGGGGACAGGAGCTGAGTACACAAGGTGGTAAAGCAAGAGGGGTGTTCGCGAACGTAAAGCGACTCAAATGGTCTGTACATTATGATGTTAAGGGTGGAGAGTCAAGGAAAGGATTGATGGGGAGGGATGACGGAGCGTTAAAATGACCCAAAAACTTATTAGCTGGAATGTGAGGGGACTTTATGAGGTTAGGAAAATGTTAGGCATTCGAAATTTGTCAAGGGATGGAGGACGGACCTTGTTTGTTTGCAAGAAACTAAGTTGGAGTTCGTCTCGAAGGCTGTGGTTTGTAGCTTATGGGGGGGGGAACATGTAGGATATCAATTTTTGGGGGCATCGGGAGGCTTGCTAGTCATGTGGGACACTAGAGTTCTTGATATGGAGGATGTTAGTGTAGGGTCATACTCGATATCGATCTTGTTTAGAAATATTGGAGATAGATTCCATTGGATGTTTATAAGAGTTTATGGACCTAATTCTGATGTGAGTAGAGGGGCCATGTAGGATGAGTTGGCTGGTATGATGGCTTGGTGGAATCTCCCAACGTGCATTGTGGGTGATTTTAACGTAGTTCGATTTCCTACTGAAAGGTCAAGTGGTGGGAGACTAACTGGAGCTATGGAGGAATTTTCAGATTTTATTGGGGAAAATATGTTGGTGGATATGCCTATGATTGGGGGAGACTTTACTTGGTCATCTAATCGAGACCAACCTGTTCTATCTCGTGTTCTTGATTAGTGGAGAGTGGGAGGCTAAGACGTTAAAGAAAGATTTAAAGAGATGGAACGAGTAGGTGGTGGGCAATGTGCGTAAGGGTCGATGTCGTTTAGACATAGAAGAGCTAGATAAGCTAAATGAGAGTCGAGGGTTGGATCGGGAGGAGGAGAGACGTGGAGTATTAAGGGGAGAGCTAGTGAGGTTGGTGGAGATGGAAAAGATTGCTTGGCGCTAGAAATCTAAGGTCACGTGGTTGAAAGAGGGAGACAAATGCACTAAGTTTTTCCATAGGGTCACCATGCTAACAGGCACAACAATTCTGTCACAGTGTTAGAGTTTTCTACTATTGCGGAGGAGGATGCCGGTTAGTTGGAGAGACCATTTGGGAAGGATGAAATTAAGGAGGTAGTGTTTAGTATGAATGATGAAAAGAATTCAAGATCAGACGGTTTCTCGTTCTCATTTTATAAGGCGTGTTGGGAGGTGGTGCGACGGGATATTATTGACGTTTTTAATTACTTTTTTGAGCGTGGAAGGTTTCTGAGAAGTTCTAATGCAATATTTCTTGTGTTGATCCTTAAGAAACCTGGAGCGACTGAAATTAAGGATTTTCGCCCTATTATTAGCTTAGTTAGTGGGGTGTACAAGATTATAGCAAAAGTTTTGGCGAATAGACTCAAGGAGGTGTTAGGGAAAGTGGTGTCTAAGTTTTAGAATGCTTTCGTGAAAGGTCGATAGATTTTGGATTCTGTACTAATTGCAAATGAATGCATTGACTCAGGACTGTACCAGGGGTTCCAAGGATGTTATGCAAGCTTGATATTCAAAAGGCTTATGATCACGTGAACTAGGGGTTTCTTTTGTATACACTTAGGCGATGTGGATTTGGGGATAAGTGGTGTAAGTGGGTTCAGTTCTGTATCTCTATTGTTGCATTCTCAGTTTGGGTCAACGGTACCCCTGAATGTTATTTCGGAGCAGCAGAGGCTTGAGGCAAGGGGATCCATTATTTCCATTGCTGTTTGTTTTTGTAATGGAGGCCCTCACTAGGATGCTCGAGAAAGTGAGGTGGGAGAATTTGATAAAGGGATTTACGGTTGGTCAATTATAGGTGTCCCACTTGTTATTTGCAATGACACACTGATTTTATGTGATGCAGATGAGGAGCAATTTAGGAACTTATGTCGTTTGCTCCTATGCTTTGAAGCGGTGTCTGTATTGAAGGTAAATCTAGGGAAATATGAGATTATTCCAATTGGGGAACACTAATGTGGAGGAACTAGCTGTTATATTGGGTTGTAGGGTTGTACGGTTGCCTATGTCATATTTAGGGCTCCCTTTAGGGGCGCGATTTAAAAGTATTAATATTTGGAATGCTATTGGGGAAAAGGTGGAGATGAGGTTAGCGGGGTGGAAGCGTATGTATCTCTCGAAGGGAGGTCATCTTACTCACGTTAAATTTACTTTATTTTTTTCACTGTTTCCTATTCTTGTTGCGGTGACAAATAGATTAAAGAGGATTCAAAGGGATTTTCTTTGGGCAGGTTTGGGAGAGGAGATAAAACTTCATTTGGTTAATTGGGGAGTTGTCTGTTCTCCTATGAGGATGGGGGGCCCGGATTAAGCCTTATTTTGTTCAACAAGGCTTTATTGGAAAAATAGTTGTGGGTTTGGAGTGGAGAGGAAGAGTTTCTGGAGAGAAATCATTGGGGCAAAGTATGGGGTGATGGAGGGGGGTGAGTTTGTAGAGGTATATTCTACGAGGATGGAGTGACCTTCAGAATAGATTGACTTTTGTGGTGTGGAATGGTAATAATATCATATTTTGGGATGATTGTTAGTGTGAAGATCTACCGCTAAAGGTGGGGTTTCCTTCCTTGCATCGCATTACTATGGTGTCTTCTACTATGGTGAATGACGTATTAGCCATTCACAATGGAAGTTACAGGAGTTAATTGTTTCAACGGTCACTGGACTTTACAAAGTGTCACATTTCACTGACAGAATGGTATTTTTCAGTTCGCTCTTATTTTAGATCATTTTTGGGACCTGTAAAGAGTTCATTCCCCTGTAAGATAGTGTAGCATTGCAAATTGTCTCTACGGGTGACATTTTTATTGTGGACGGTTGTAAGGGGACAAGCATTGATGATGGATAATCTTCGTAGAAGACTTTTATGTAACCGAGTCGTGCTATATGGGTAGGAATGATGGGGAGACGCATAACCACTTGTTCATTCACTCCGACGATGTTTGTTGGCTGTGGAATAGTATTCTAACTTCTCAACATATAGATTGAGTGTTGCCTAAACGAATAGAGCATGTGTTGTAGGTAAGGAGGAGAAAACTTCGTGATAAGGATAGCAAGCTTGTATGGAATCTTATTCCAAGATGCATTGTTTGGTGTGTGGAGAGAGGAAAAATCGATGTTTTGAAGACCAAACACGGACCACGGAGCAAATTAGAGAAATATTTTATGTGAGTTTGTATACTTGTTTTAATGCCACAGCTAGTAATCCTATAGAGGGGCTACCTAACTTCATGTCTTTTCTTTCTTAAATATCCATTCAGATATTTAACTTAAAAAAAAACTGAACTGAACCACTCCGTTCGGGTTTGAGCCGAAAATTTTGTCTAGCCCTACTCGTACCTAAATTTAGAGAGTCAATAATTTGGTTTTGGAACACTGATTACTTTATTTGCATATCTATTTATTATCAATATTTGCTCCCGCATACTTGGTCTTGAAGCTTCTCAAGAGTAAATTTGAAAAGTCGTTCCCCTGATAGAGAATATTGATTTGAAATTTCCCTAGTCTGGACACACTATCAAGGCATTTTTTTCCCATTGTTTCAATTGTGGTGGTTGTTGGGGTGAATATTAGCCAATTCAAGTTGTTGATAAGATAATACATTCCTAAACATGATATGTCGGTCCAATGTCAGGCCAATTAACATATTTCATTTTAAAGCATTAACTCTCTAGAGCAAGAAGCCATATGCTCTCTCGTTGAGGATTAAATCGTTCAGATAGAGAACCAATTCGGTAATAATATGAACGACAAACATCCGAAGGAAAAAAGCTTAACCATATTTTTTTCAATTTTAGGATGCCATATATGTGGAGATTAACTTTTATATACAGATATAAGTTACCATCATTCATTTTCACAGTTCAACTTGGTGTAGAATACAAGAGAAATCTTCATCTTCTAGTACACGAAAAAAAGGTGATAATTTGTCAATTATCCATAGAGAATAAATATCTTCTCCTGCGAGACCAACCAAAGTTTCCAAAGAGGTATAAGCACCTTGTGTAAAAGAAAACTTCATGCCTACAAAGCTTTAAGGATCGAGGGTGTGTTCGGTAGAAATTAAGATCGGATTAAAATTGAAAAACTAGGCCCTTGTTTGTTCTACATTATTTTTTTCATTCTCATTCTTCTACTCATTTTCAACCACACATTATTCAATAAAATAATATTTTCCATCACATCAATAACTTTTCCTTCTTTTTCAACCACATATTTCTCATCACATCACTTCAAAAAAATGCATTCTCTCATTTTAATGTGCACCAAACACACTCTAAGCGCTATTGTTAACTTTTATTAGACGAGTGAGACCCAATAACGATCATATTTTCAATTTTAATTGAATTTTAAGCTCTACCAAACAAGCTCTGAACATCTATTTTGGCTAATATAGTCAGTTGGAGAGCTTTTGAATGTATAAAATAATTAGTAACATATTATGATTCCCAAAGAAACCAAAACTTGAGTGAAACTTCAAATATAGGAAAAGCCTAAAGGAATACAAGTCTCATAAAAACATGCAAAAATTGCAAGCACACCTGATATTTACTTGCTTCAAGATCTGACAGAACCTGCTTAGTTACTTCAGCTAGGAAACGTCCTAAAATAATAAAAAACTACAGTGAGAAAAAGATACATATTCTATGACCTAGTTGATAGGAAGATGAACTTGTGACAAATAAGTAAATGCACGTGATGCTAATAGGTCAGCAGAATACAAACAAGAAAAAAGCAATTGTATCATTTTGATTTCAAATTGCAAGTAGCCAAATTCTTGTTGAATGTTTTAGAAGCTTAATGCTATTATTTCGTTGAAGTTGGGCTGCAAGTCTGCAACTATTCTCTAGCATAAAGCTATTAGATACATATGAAGGGAAAGCTTTGAAAGACCATCTAGGTGATAAATTCAATAACTACATAGAGCACACTTTAGCTGTTCATTTGAACAGAATCCTATTTCCCAATGTTAAGTAAATCAGTTGATGCTGCTAAAGAATTTCAAAATGAGAAATCTTAACTGAATTAGCAAGCATCATGCAGTTCTCCCTCCCAGAAAATTCATCCAAGCTAAGCAAGCAAATAAAAAATTATCCTTAATGTTTAGCAAAGCTTAAAAGTTACTTTTCTAGGAAGCAAGAAAAGATTTACTAGATTACAACTTACTTTCCAGAAAAATAACTTATGTTAGTCAAGAGGTAACTTTTAGTGGAACGGGCTGGACCAGAGGGGGTCTTGGAGTTTTTAGTTCGTGTTAGTAAATTTAATATGGTTTTACATGGTTCCTGATGTCATCAAGCACTCACTCTCTAGATAAGCAATTAAATGTCGGTGTGTGCGTGTTCCTTCCCTGTAAACAGACCTTGGATGAGGTTATCCTGCTTTAGAAAGATCTCTCGAAGCCTACTCTGTCCACAAGGATTATACTTGAGATTGAATTTGTCAAATCGGTGGAAGGTACTCTTATCAGCATGCACATCCAACAAATCCACGTTAAGATCATACCTGCAATAGAAATATTTACTAATATGCTCCTAAGAAGTATGAAAAACAGAGTGACCCTCAGAGAAAAATACAAAAACTGATAATCAGTGCAAACCCAGTTAAGTCTAAACTGTCAAAGACTTCTTTCAGCGTAAGATACTGCCCATCACGGTATATAACAACCTGCAGCATAATGAGGATCACATAATTCCATAAAATCCGTAAGAGACTTAAAAATACAGTTGTATCTGTAACCTAAAGGTATACGCTGCAATCGAAGAGAGTGGAAAGCTTTGAATAAAAGTATCATACTGAATACCTCGTCAGGTTCTTTTCTTAATTTTGACTTGATGAACTTGAGAAGATGCTTTTGCTTCATGCAAGCCGAATGATGGACATGAGTGTCAACTTTTCGAATATTGTAAAAATCACGATGGGGTGCGCTCTTTTGAGCCACAAACTCCCTATCTGCATTCACCAGCAAATGAAGGCGGAACTTCTGCATGGTATCACATATAAGTTATAACCGGACTATATAAATGAAGAGACAATAAACAACCACATGAAGGGGGCACAAAAGAACAGTACCTCCTCAAGAAATCGTAATCGGTTGTGGCATGCAGAACGAACATTTCCAATGGACATAACTTTCAGAAGATGATGCATATCAGTAAAAAATCTTGTTGAACTCGCAACGGGAAAAAGTTCTTCAGTGTCTAGAATTTGAAGAAAAAATCAATTTATCTATTCTTCGATGTTGTCATGAAAGAAAAAGATACATTGAAAATGGTAATGCATGTAATGCTACTGCTCCTTACAGCTTACCTTTTTCACTTGCATAAACGTGCACCACGCCGTCTTCCATTCTGAAATTGTGCTGCTTGCAGCTCATGTAAATGATATTAGATAAGATTTCCTACGAAAATATAAATGGCTTGATGACTTCTCTATGCAGTTGAATGAGAGAGGACAACTCACAGAAGATGCTTCAACAGGGACAAAGCGAAATGGATCATCAATGACGTTTGATTTGCTAGATTCTCCCACACTTTTAGTCCACGGTGCAACATTTTCCCTGAAAACATACTTTTCCCTCAAATCTAAACATTCACGAATCATCTTCAGGACTTCCTGTTCTTCAACATTCATTGAGTCTGAGTTCAAAATTTTTGACAATTATTAGACAGTGAAAATCGATTTACATATCATATCAGCAGCAGACGAGGAAAGCCCTTACAGATCAAATTCAAGGAATTGATTTTGAAGTTCTAATAATTAATGTTGCGGTGTCGATAGGAAACGCAAGTAGAAGGTCGTCTATATGCCGTCCAATTTATGATTTGAGTGGTAGAAGGCAAATGAAGAAAATTGTAGAATCAACAAATGTTAGACAAGCATATCCAGTAAAATTCAATAGGATCACGAAGGTAAGAATACCATGCAGTACAGTCGGCAGCGGCAAAATGTTATTGGCAAAAATGGGATTATTTCCCACAGTGCGCATTGAAGTTGTATCTACCTCTCTGACATCTTGATCTACATTAGGCTTTGCTCCTGGTTGTTGAATTTGAACATAATTATCACTTTCTGCTTTTATTGGAATGATTGGAGGAATTTGAATTGTTGATTTCATGTCCTGCGAAGTTACAGAATAGTAAATCCTAATGCGATTATTTTGAATAATATTTTCTGTATTGTTCAAAAGGACAATACATTAATGGCAGAAAGGACAATACATTAATGGCGGATGAGGTTGATAAATGAAAGACCAAAAAGAAAGAAAAGAAACTAAGAAAACCAATACGTATCTCTGAGCTTTCAAGTGGAAGACATTTATTTCATTTTCTCAAGTTGAGAAATACAATGGCATCAAAGCTCAAAATTTGATAGCTTAAAAATGAAAACCATGTGTGGTTCAGTCTCAAAAGGAACCGGCGACATATATTGAAATGGACATCACATACCAAGACAATGTCATGTAGATGCAGATAGTACTTCGGGTTGATGATTCTTGATTTGATTATTAAGCCTCTATTTGGTGCACATTATTTTTAAAAGAATGCATTTTTTTGGTTTATGTGATGGAAAATATGTGGTTGAAAAAGAAAGAAAAGTTATTGATGTGATGAAAAATATTATTTTATTGAAGAATGTGTGGTTGAAAATGAGTAGAAGAATGAGAATGAAAAAAATAATGTAGACTAAACAGGGGCTAAGAAATGAAAAATAATTCCAAAGAGTTTTGAGTTCATTGAACAAGATGGTACAACATGCCGTGTGAAAACAAATGGCTTTCCAGGATAAAGTTGTTAATTAATGAATCTGGGATATAGAAAGATAGTAACATGATGTTGAATTAGATAGATAATAGCATAAGAAGCCAAGCAAAGGATGTATAAGGTATTAGGAGAGTTTCGGGTATGAGACCACAAATAAGGATACATCATGATGGCACAAGCAGGTTTATGTAGCAATTAAACCCAAAAGAGAATGCCATAAAATTTTACCCAAATATAAAAACGAGGAAGCTTTAGAAAATTACAAGTAAGCAAGACAGGGAGCTAAGAATCAAAAAAAGAAAAGAACTAGCAGATCATTTTTACATTTTCGTAGGATGTAACACCATCATCTTCAGTTGCAAGCTCAGTCTCTTCCTCATCAGAATCTCCTGCACTCTCAAATGCATAACCTCCTGAGGCATGTGGGGTCACTAGCCTACCAGCTGATCCAACTCGCATTTTTGGATCACAACTGCTCATGTATGGATCTTCGCCTATAAAGAATAAATGAAACAAAACAAAGATTATTTGTACCAAGTATCTCCACGTTTTGTAACAGCCCATCAGAACTACAACCAAGAGAAATTTCTAGTAAACCTTCAAAATTACAACTTTTAGTAAGATTAGCAAACCACCGAAACCACTCCATGCATTTCCAACCAATTCTATTGCAACTTGAATCATCTTATCATGTCCCTATTCTCAAAATTCATTATTTTTATTCTTTTCTTAGGTACATTCAACACATAAAGTGACACTTCTCATAGCCCAAAAGGCAACAGACGCCCATATATTATCCTCGTTAGATGAAACATAATTAACTGCAATGCAATCGAGTATTCTATCATCACAATGCATATTAAAACTAGTTTCCAGTGGAGAATTAGCAAATAATTGAGATTTTTGAATAAGAAAAACGTACCATCCCTTCGATCAGTCCGAAGTGGTGGTAAATTAGACGGAATCAAATCAATTTCATCTAAAGAATCCTCATTACTCCACTCATTCTTTGTAACCATCACATTAGGCATCGAACACGACACTGTATAATTCCTCACCTCTTCCTCTTCCTTATTATCATGATCATTATAATCAAATGAATTTAATAATTTATTTTTACGCCTCCAGATATTAACGTTCATCTTTCGCTCCGCACAATCAGAATCCTCGGTATCAGAGTCGGAAACGTATTGGTGGCGGCGGAGGTTGAGGAGGCGATTGAGGACTTGGTCGACGCTGCGCTTGTGGAGGTAGAAGGCGGAGATTGCCATTACTGAAGCGCCGAACAACGCCGCAACCGCCAGCTGCGCCGGCGATACTGATGATGGAAATGGTTGTAGTGAATCCATTTCCGAGCCAACTGTGGATGAGTCACTGAGCTTTATCAGGGTTTACGAATCGTCGGGCTTGCAGTTGCGCGGTATATATACATATGTGAACTTGGGGAGATTTTAGTAATTTCATGTTGCCCCATGGGCTATAGCTAGACGTGTCAATTCGGGGAGTCTGGACATGATCGATCCGCCAACATATGAGCCTGGTGACCGCTCGCGTGAAAAAAACCCGTCCGCTATGTGTTTCGGGTCGATTTCGAGTTGGCTCACAATTTTTGACTACAATCCAGCCCGCCCGACCCATTCGGGTCGAGCCCATGCGGGTCACGGATCGTGTTTTGTTCCGATTTGGCCTGTATGATTATATAAATAAAATTATAAAAATATAGAACTTTTCATATTTATAGCAAAAAATATTTTTTTTGTTAAATGTAAACTGTGAATTGAACAAAATGATAAATTCATATTTATACCAAGAAATGTTTACATAGAACTCAAATTTAATGTTACATAAATTATTTATAACTTTACAAAGTTAAATTTATCTTGAACAAATAACAACTAAATGTATTTCTAATTATTATTTTCAAATATTTATATTATAAGTACATCACAACTACATTGGAACTTACTTTTACTATAATTTATAGTTTAAGTACNACAACTAAATGTATTTCTAATTATTATTTTCAAATATTTATATTATAAGTACATCACAACTACATTGGAACTTACTTTTACTATAATTTATAGTTTAAGTACATCCCAACTAGGTTGACACCTACTTAACTATAATATTTTTTTTCACGAGTCGCGATTAACCGCGGCCCGTGAAGGTGTAACCCGCGAAACCCGTTGGTCACACCTCATTGAACCGTGAATCGCCCGCTCAAGTCACGGGTCGATCCGGGCTGGTTTTCACAGGTCTGGCCGGCCCGTCCATCTTGACACCTCTAGTTATAGCGCAGTGATTAGGGCCATTGATTTTCTTGGACACCACTTATGAATTAGTTCGAGTGAATTGTCCAAATAGTCACTGAACTTTATGTCATGCTTCGAAGAGGTTACTAGACTTTCAAAATCACTCAAGTTATCACTGAACTTTGCAAAAAAAAATTTACGAGATCACTGAACTTTAAAAATCACTTCATTCATCATTGAACTTTGTAAAAGGTTTCCTAGAGGTCATTAATTCAATGATCTCCTAGGAAACATTTTGCAAAGTTTAGTGATCCCGTAGAAATATTTTGTAAAGTTTAGTAATGAATGAAGTGATTTTTAAAATTCAGTGATCTCGTGGAAACTTTTTACAAAGTTCAGTGATGACTTGAGTGATTTTTAAAGTTCAGTGACCCCTTGAAAGTATGGAGTAAAATTCAGTGACTATTTGAGCAATTTACTCGAATTAATCCGTTAAAATTATAATTTTTTTTTATTTTTCCTATCAATCACACATTTTTTAATAAAATAACACAATACATGAATTCAAATTTTTTTTTTCTTTTAAGTACACATTCTTTTAAAAAAAACACTATTCCAAAAATTTTAATCTCAAATAATGATAAATAATGAGGTCAAACGGTGTCTTAGAAACTTAATCTTTAAAATTTATTTTTTTAAAACTAATCTTTAGCTATTATAAAATAGAGAGCAAAATAGAAAAAAAAATAGAGGAACTAATAAACTTGTGTATGTATTTTATTATAGGTTATCCCTCATCTTATGGCGAAGCAGATACTGGCTATACCTTTATGTGCAGATGACACATGTCGAATTTTTTTGCAGAATACATCGGATGGTAGTTTCGTTACCAAGTCAGCATGGCAGCTAGTACGTTCAGGATGCCAGTATCAGGATTTGTACCAGTACTATGGAGCTCTATTTTGCTCGTGAATGTCTCATTTTTTGTTGGAGCTATAACATGACCTCATTCCAGTAGATGTGATTATTTAGGAAAGGATTGGATGTCGTTGGCTTCTCGTTGTCAGTGTTGTTTCAAGACTGAGACAATCAGTCATATTTTCACTGAGTAGCATCTCCAATCAAGTATGACAGCATTTTGAGGATATTTTTCAGATACCTATGAGTTAAGGAGAGAGACTCAGACAAAGATTCACTACACCAAAAAATACATTTTTGCAGCGTTTTAGCGTATGTTGCGGGGGTCGGTGTTGCTATTGAGTGAAGACTTTTTGCAGCCTTTATTTACCGTTGCGAAAAACTCTTTTGCAGCGTTTTTTAAACGTTGCGGTAGATCCATTTGCAGCATTCTTTCAATGTTGCGGTAGATCCTTTTACAGCATTAAAATGTGATACAATACAATATTGAATCAATACAACATTTGGATTTCCTGAGCATAGCTGATACAATTTGGTCTTTCTGTTCCAAATCCTTTTGTATTTTTACAAGCTCCAAGGATAACTTTTGGGTCATCAAAATATACTGCTCCTTCTGCTCGAGTATTGAATCAAGCTCTTGTTTTGCTACTTCAACTTGCCTAAGAGTTCGTCCCGTCTCTGCTTCAAGTTGTTGCTAGTTTGATACAATCTCGATGAATGCAGTCTTGTGCTTTGAGATCTCATTTGAGTGTTGTTGAGCTTCACGCTTGGCAGTTTCTCTCAATCCCTCCACCAGATTCTTAGCCTTCTTTAGTTTTTCCTCTAATTCCCTTCTCCTAGTCTCGTCTTCCTCAACAGATTTATCCTTCGACTACATCTAGAGTTTTCATCCTTAATCACAGAAGAATCAATCTCATTCCCATCAGCAAATTCAATATTACCAAGATGAAGAATATGCAATCAAAATTTAATTCACATAAATAAAATTCCCATTACAACTTACAAGTATGGCCAAATCAAATATGTACTTTCTCTTTTCAATACATCCAACATCTACAACACTTTAGAAATCAGAGAAAAGATCAAGAAGAACAAGACCAATTGAAAATACATACCAAGCATGGTAATATCATATAAAAAAGAGTTATGGCATTATTCAAAACTCTAAAATAAGTTAAAACTGAATATGCTTTGTTTTAGTAAACCTCACCTGTGAAGCTAATCAATGTATGATCAAGAGTAATATTTTACCAAACTGAGACCTTGTACATGAGGCAGCTTTCACATGCCCAGTTATGGCATCATCTTCAGCAACCCCAGAAAAGAAATTAGGTAATAAAGACCAGGTTTTTTTAACTAGCGCACTAGAATTATAGAAAATAAGCTGATTTAATGTCAAGGTCATGGAGAAAATGTCAGTCATATGAAATTGGCAGCTTGCATCTAGTGGTTGCCTAGTAGATGAGCATGCAAATGGTTTGCAATTCCTAGTATCTAACGAACTAAATTGACCTACATAGTTGATGAACTTGAATAGTAAAATGAAAATTAAGCTAGTAAAAGATACCGATGGTCAAAACTCAATTACAAGTTACTTAAAGAATCCATTAGAGTTCTGGTCTTGGTCTATTCCAAATCCTCTCAAAGAAAGTTTCCGTATTCATTAGAGTTAACAAGTTGATAGAAAATCCTAGCACTAATAAAAATCTTGACATTTGTGTGTGTGCAAGCTCTAAAAGATACTTTCACACCGAATACTAATCAATTAACATCCTTGTGCAATTGCAGTAAAAGATGCACTTGCAGATGCTGTTCATGACCAAGAAGAAAAGAATTGAAGAAAAACTTTGCACCATATCACATTTCATTCTATTATTTGTATTTTATCTTTCAAGAAACTATATGTCCCAATTTTCCATGCTTTCTAGGCTCTCTTGCTCAGGGGTGTTTCCTGACTACAGCAAAATGCAATCAGACAATGGTTACAGTAGGCAATCTTTTATGATCTGTTGCAGCCTTCTGAGGTAGAAGATCAAGTTAAAAAAAAAAACCAAATCTCAGGTGGTAACACAACTTGGTAGCAAAGTATTGTTCTTGATACTGTGCCGCTCTGAGCTGGTCTCAGCCAACAGTCCCTGTGCAATACCAGTATGATGAACGGTCCCTGTACCTGATCCCTGTGCTGACTCAATACTATTTGTGTGTGTCTTCAATGATGAAGAACTGGTATGTGTCGGTTCAAAGGCTGTCTCAGTAGTAGGGGTAGGAATAGGAGCTATGATAGTGATAATAGGAGAAGTGGGTAC